>MU684470.1:31028-54800 GCA_026770625.1 Nicotiana glauca
GGGGGGGGGGGGGGGGCGTTGTTTTAGCTATCTTCAATAGTATGATACCCATCACAATGATTCTTCTTAATATTTTTCTTGTGTCGCCTCCAAGCATCGCGAAGACCATCCATCACCCACTTCTTTCCTTCTGCTGGAATGATGAACTTGGTCTATGAAAAAAAACATATTATGTTATATTCGTTTAGTAAGAAATACAATAAGATACACAATTGAAAATTGATTGTTCTTACGTTGACATATTCCCACATTCGTAGTTTAATATCATCAGTGAGAGCATGCCAGTTAGTAAACAACAAGGTGATAAATCTGGGATTCCTGAAAATTATTCCTATACTTAAACTAGACACTCTTTTGTCGGTTGGTCTAACAGCTTGTCCTTTATCAAATGTCATTTCCAGTCTTTCCTAAAAATTTCTTGCGTGAATCATTTTACATTTTGTTTGACCTCGAACTTTCTTCTTATCTAATGTCCTTAATGTAAAAACCAACGCATAAGGAAAGAATACAATAAACACACAAAATTACTAAGTTTAAGACATAACACCTGTAGCAGAATCGACGTCCATAGCTTTGTCTCTAACACACTCATCCTCGCCAACTTCTTCTTGTGCAGAAAATCATTTCTATATTATGCTCATCAAGAAGAGGGGATGGAATGGATCTGACACCATCTACTGGTTGATCATCAGGTAGTTTTTTTCCACCCACATGATTCCTTTTTTCTAGAAAATGATCAAGACTCATTGTCGATAAGATCGGTTTCCTCTTCATTTTTTTGCAAATTTCTCCTTCTCCTTGTCTTCTTCCAATCATATGTGAAGTGTTAAGAGCTTTCTTCGAAGACAAATAGATTATGAATTTGTATAGGTAATTTACCATTTCCTTGTTGTTGAAAGGACTCCTAAGATTGAATCAACCTTTGTCTACTTTGTCCTTCTCTTGCATTAGATATTTTAGGCATAAGATGCTTTCGTTTATGAGTTATAGGTGCTTGCTCTTTCACTACTCTATGCTCCTTATCATGAGCTAGTTTTTCTTTCTTAATCTGAAATTGCTTGGCCAATTCAGCACTTGATCGAAACTAAAAATAAAAAACCTATCTTTTTCATAGGACTTTGAGCTTTGTTTGGATTTAAACCGTTTTTCTTTGCTCCTGAATTTATTTTTCATAAAGAGGAAATAAAGATTAATTAGAAAATAACGAAACGCAGAATGTCGATAACAAAAAATACTGAAACAATGTGAGAAAATGCAAAAAATACAAAAACATTCTGCAAAAATACAAAAATATTGTGAAGAAAAGTAGAATAGTTGTGAAAATATGCATAAACTGTAGAAACATAGAAAAGATGCAAAAATACTGAGCAAAAAATGTTGAAATGCTATGTAGAAACGCAAAAATTGTCGGAACGCCATGCGAAAATGCAGAACAATGTGCATAAATTCTAAAATAATATGTAGAAAAGTAGAAAATGCAAAAATTGCAGAAATATTATGCTGAAATGCTGAAATGTTATGCAGAAATGCAAAAATACTGTGAGAAAATGCAGAACCGTGGCACAAAAATGCAGAAACTGTAGAAACACAGCATAGAAATGCAGAAATACTGTGCAGAAAATGTGGAATACTCTGTAGAAATGTAGAAATTTCCAGAATGCCACGCGAACATGCAGAACACTCTGCAGAAATCCTAAAGTAATGTGCAAAAATGCAGAAACACTATGCAAAAAAGCAGAAAATACAAAAATATTATGCAAAAACATTATTATAAAAAAACAGAACCACTGCACAAAAATGCAAAAATTGTAGAAACACAGAACATAAATGTAAAAATATTGTCCAAAAAGCAGAAAATGCAAAAACGCAGAAATTGCCGGAACGCTATGCGAAAACACAGAACGTTGTGCAGAAATGCAAAAAAATGCAAAAACACTATCGAAAATGCAGAAATTGCAAAAATGATATGCTGAAATGCTATGCAGAAAAATAGAAAATGCAGAAATAGTGCATGGAGTCGCTGAAATGCTCAAACACTGTACAAAAATGCAAAAATGCATAAACACTGTGCAGAATTGCATAAAATTTGTGCATAAATGCTGAAACATTGTACAAAAATATTGAAAAG
Organism: Nicotiana glauca; assembly: GCA_026770625.1. Taxonomy (NCBI): domain Eukaryota; kingdom Viridiplantae; phylum Streptophyta; class Magnoliopsida; order Solanales; family Solanaceae; genus Nicotiana; species Nicotiana glauca. The sequence continues at coordinate 33,157 of MU684470.1, forward strand.
CGTGTCAAGCTAATAGAAGCGAAAGAATATTTAAGAGAGAAAAGTAATAAATTGCACAAGATAAAATTTACGTGGTTCGGTAATTTTTGCCTACTCCACGGCCACACAAAGAATAGTTCTTTATTAATTTAAGAGAGAAAGAAGAAGTTTTGGGAGGATCTACAAATAAAAATGTAGACTCCTTTTTATAGGCATTTCAACGCCCTGTCGAGGTAAGCGCTTGGATCATAAGAATACTGATGTAAGCGCATACATCATAAGAATGCCGAGATAAGTGCTCACATCAAAAAAAATCGATGTAAGCGCTTATATCATATTTTTATCTCTTTTTAATTTTTTTTCTTTTGTTTTGTCTACTTTCACATACAACAACAGGTTTGTTCCTATCAATCTCCCCCTCAAACCTATGTTACATCAAGAAAGAAAATTAAAAAAAAAAAGATTTGATATTCTCTGGTGGCGCCTTTATGCTATCAGTCTTGAAGGCTAACTGAGGCAGTGCACAGCCTCAGTTTGTCAACACTGTTAACTTTGGTCCACATGTCTGACGGGTTCTTTGATCCTGGTATCTTCAGTAGGGAAAGAGTTCCTTCATTTATCAAATCTCGGATAAGATGATATCTCAACTGGATATGATTCAATCTTGCATGAAACATTGGATTCTTGGAAAGATGAATTGTACTTTTGCTATCGCTGAAAAGCTCACAATTGCCCTGCTCTTTACCTCTTTAAGAATATTCTTGAGCCAAATCAATCTCTTTTCCAGCTTCTGAGATTGACATGTACTCTGCTTTAGTGGTAGATAGAGCAACACTTTTCTGAAATCTGGACATCCAACTAACAACAGTACCACCCAAGGTGAACACGTAGTCCGTGGTACTTTTTCGACTATCTAGATCGCCATCTAAATTTGCATCAGCAAAACCTTGTAAGATAATATTGCTCTTTTTAAAACAAAGTGCCAACCCGAGGTGCCTTTGAGATATCACAATATCCATTTTACACCTTCTCAATGCTCCTTTCCTAGATCTGACATGTATCTACTGACAACTCCAACTGCATAGCTATGTCAGATGTAGTGCAAACCATAGCATACATCAAACTTCCTACTACTGAAGCATATGGAACTTTGGACATGTACTTCCTTTCTTCATCTATCTTAGGTTATTGGTCCTTTGACAGAAGACTGTAATTCTGGTCTTTGCATCATGAATACTGTACCTGCTTAATACCTTCTGTATGTACTTTTCTTAAGACAACTTTAAGATTCCTTCCGAACTATTTCTGCTAATCCTCATCCCAAGCATTTGCTTAGCTGGTCCTAAGTCTTTCATTTCGAACTCCTCTGTCGGTTGTTGCTTAACCAAGTTGATCTCATCTATCCTAGATCCTGCAACTATCATATCATCAACGTACAGCAGTAAAATGATATAGGATTCATCAAGATTGTTCATATAACAAAAATGGTCAATTTCACAACGTGTGAAACCATTTTTATGCATGAATCCATCAAATTTATTGTACCTTTATCGGGGGGCTTGTTTCAAACCATACAAGCACTTCTTCAACTTACACACAAGGTTTTATTTACCAAAAACTTGAAAACCTTCAGGTTGTTTCATGTAGATGTCTTCTTCAAGGTCGCCATGCAAGAAAGCAGTTTTAACATCTAGCTGCTCCAAATGCAAATTTTGTGCAGCTACGATACTTAGCACCAACCTGATAGTAGTTAATTTGACTAAGGGAGAGAAGATCTCGATGTAGTCAATTCCTTCTTTCTGCTGAAAGCCTTTTACTACTAATCGTGCTTTGTATCTCTTCTTACCATCATGCTTTTCCTTGACTCTGTAAACCCACTTGTTCTACAATGCCTTCTTTCCTTTTTGTAACTCCGTAAGTATCCATGTTTTATTATTTTGAAGAGAATTCATCTCTTCTTTCATGGCTAGCTTCCATTTATCAAAGTTTATCACCTGCATTAATTCAACAAAATGCTATGGTTATCCAGTATCAGTTAAAAGTAAATAGTGAAGAGAGAGAGTTAACTGATCTAGAGCATTCGTGACTATTTTAGATCTCCTCAATACAGGTTCATAAGTAACTGAACCCGAATTTGACTCAAGTCCTGATTCCAGATTTGGTTTTGCATTTGATTCTATCTCTGGTTCTGGTTCTGGTTATGATCCAGATTCGGCTTCTAGTTCTTCTTCAGATTTGGCTTCTGGTTCTTCTTCTTCAAATTCAGAATCAGTTGTAATCCCTCTAGCCACTTCATTTTCTGAGATTTCTTCTAACTTAACTGTTTCGGATGTCTGTTTGTTGGTGCTAGTTGATTCTAGTTCAAGATTGTCCTTGTTCATCACATTTTCAATAAATATGACATTCCTGTGTCTTAGGATCTTTCTATTCTGATCATCCCAAAATCGATAACCGAAATTATCATCACCATAGCCAATAAGAAAACATTTCTTGGCTATAGGGTCAAGCTTATCTCTATCATTAGAGTTTACATGCACATAAGCAAACACAACCAAAAAATATTAGATGTGAGAGAGTTACCTCCTTTCATGTCCATACCTCCCCAGGAATTTCAAAATTCAGCTGTACAAAGTGTCCCCTATTTATGAGGTAAGCTGTCGTGTTAACAGACTCGGCCCAAGAATACTTCGGCAATCCAGAATGTATTCTTATACTTCTGGCTCATTCATTCAGGGTTCTGTTCATCCTCTCAGCAATACCATTTTGTTCCGGTGTTTCAGGAACTGTCTTGATCATTCTGATCCTATTCTCCGAGCAAAATGCTTTGAACTCTTGGCTATCATACTCTCTTTCATTGTCAGACTTCAGACATTTTAATGTCTGATTTTCAACTTCAGATTCCCATCTTTTAAAGGTAACAAACACATCATATTTATTTTTTCAGAAAATAAACCCATACCTTTCTTGTGGAATCATCAAAGAAGGTGATATAATAGCTGAGCCTCCTAGAGAAGTTACAAGAGCTGGTCCCCACACATCTGTATGCACTAGTTCCAGCTTCTCTTTCTTTGGTGTCCTTCCTACCTTTGATAAACTAACTCTCTTTTGTTTCCCATAAATGCAATCTTCATACAAACCTAATTCAACATGTTTTAGGTTTGGAAACTTTTCTTTGGGTGCCAATAGCTTTATTCCCTTCTCACTCATATGCCCGAACCTCCGGTGCCACAATGTTATATCACGACCATGATCAACTGTTGCTATAGTATCTCTCTGTATTACAGTTGCATATAGTGTTCCCCTTTTGAAGCCTCGTGCCACAACCAAATTTCCTTTGGTTATCTTCCACAATCCATTATCGAATGTTTTTGTATATCCTTCACTATCAATATGACCCATAGATATCAGATTTTTCTTGAGGCCAGGAACATGTCGTACATTTTGTAATTTCCATAGCGTGCCTTGTGAAGTCTTTATATGAACGTCACATTTCCCAGTAATGTCTAGAGGTTCGCCGTCTGCTAGATAAACTTTCCCAAATTTTCTAGCAATACAATTATGTAATAATTCTTTGCATGATATAGAGTGAAAGGATGCACCTGAGTCCAGAATCCAAGATTCGACTAGAGTGTCTGCACAACAGATTATTCCATCAACGAATTGTTCAGCAATTACATTTGCTGAATTTTCTTCCTTCTTCTTCTTCTTTAGTTTTCTACATTGACTACTGTAGTGACCCTTATTATCGCAATTCCAACAAGTAATTTCCTTGCAATTTTTGGATTGTCCTCTTCTCCTTGACTTTGATCTGCCACGACCATAACTTTGTCCTCTTTGGTTGCTTCTCCCCGTGCTTTCGATATTAAAAGTAGATCATGGGGAATCACTTGATTCTCTTCGGCGAATATCTTCACTTAGAACCAAGTCTCTAATATCATTCAATTTGAATTTGGTAGTTCCTGATGATCTGCTAACTGCAGTTACTATTGCGGACCAACTCACCGGTAGAGATGATAGTAAAATCAACGCCCTGATTTCATCATCAATTGTCATATTAACAGAATTCAACTGAGTTAATATTATATTAAACTCATTGATATGTTCTATGACTGGTCCACCTTCTGTCATCTTTAAGTTGAACAATCGACGCATCAAATAGACTTTATTTGAAGCAGATGGCTTCTAGTACATATTTGATAATGCCTTCATCAGGCCTGCAATGATCTTCTTGTTAATGATATTAAACACCACATTTCGTGTTAGCATCAAACGAATCACACCAAGAGCTTGGTGATCTAATAGATCCCAATCTGCTTTGGCCATAGTCTCTCGTTTCACCTTAGTCAGAGGTAAATGTAATTTTTTCTGGTACAAATAATCCTCTATTTACATTTTTAAGGATCCAAATTCTTTGCCATTGAACTTTTCAATCTTAACCTTCCCTTCTTCCGATGCCATTTTTCACAAAAAAAAATATATGTGAATAGTGTCTGTGAATAGTAACGATGATTAATAGTGTCGCACTATTCTTGTGAATAGTACATGCACTAATACTGTATTTTTCTACTAGAATTATACTCTCTATACTCCAATACCAGTTGTTGAGAAGCGTGTAAAGCTAATATAAGGAAAAGAATATTTAAGAGAAAAAAGCAATAAATTACACAAGACAAGACAAGACAAGACAAGATTTATGTGGTTTGGCAATTTTTGCCCACTCCACGGCCACACAAAGAATAGCTCTTTAATAATTTAAGAGAGAAAGAAGAAGTTTTGGGATGAACTCCAAATGAAAATGTACACCCCTTTTTATAGGCATTTGAATTCCCTGCCGAGGTAAGCACTTACATCATAAGAATGCCGATGTAAGCGCATACATCATAAGAATGCCAAGGTAAGTGTGTACAACAAAAGAATGTCGATGTAAGCGCTTACATCATATATTTATCTCTTTTTTATTTTTATTTCTTTTGTTTTTTCTACTTTCACATACAACAACAGGTTTTCTCCTATCAAAAAATTCAGAAAATACTGAAATTTTGTGCAACAATTCAAAAAATACAGAAGCATAATGCAGAAATGCCGAAAAGCATGTCAAATCCAACTTCAAATTCAATAAGAATCTCTTAACTAGTCATGATACTTATCTTAGGCCAAATCTAACTTCAACTTAATAATTAGCAAAGCTACAAAGAAAATTGGACGTATATGCTAAGATTCTCTACTCAACTTCTATTTCACACATTAAAAGCTGATAAGAAAAGATTATATTGCGAAGTATATAACTTTGTATATCTTTTTTGACATAACATTATTTAAATATAAAATGATCAAATTGTAGAACAATTGAAATATCAACACAATGAAACAGTATAATTTCATAGTTTTATTAAATGCCCTTAGTTGTATAAATAAGTTTAAAAAATGATCTCATGACGCATTTTCAAAATCAAACTCATTTTCTGATACCAAGGAAGATTGATAAATAGTCGAGCACATAAAGGAGAAAAGCTCATAAAAACAGAAATACCTCTACGAAATTTTATACTAGAAATTTAATACTTCTATCAAGTGATTGCAAATAAGAACAAACCAAAAACATAACTAAGGAAATAAAATTTTACACCCCAAGAAAACTCAAATATTAACTCTCAAACAAGAATTTTGGTCAATAGAATTGCGAGTGACTATCATCGCTGACAAGGCTATCCAAAAATAGTTGACGATTGAGTTTACTGGAGGTCGAACGGTGTTGTTGTTACATATTATGTTACCTCAATGTATAGTGGATAGAAGTTAAAGCTAGTTGCCTTAACTGATTAGGTGTCACGACCCAAACCCCGAACCCAGTAGTGATGGCACCTCTCGTGAAGACAAGGCCAGCCAGCCAAACCCAATTCATTATTAAAAATAGTTAAACAACACAAAAGTAGTCTAAATTGTGGCTTAATGATAATAAGTAGCGAAGATACAACCCAACACAGCCCTAATCGGGGTATCACAAGTCACGAGCATCTAACAATACCAAATTCTCAAATGTAACTACAGAGTTTTAAATACTGAACTAAGAACATAAAAGAAATAGATAGAGAGGAGCTCCAGGCTGCGAATGCCAACAGCTACCTAAAGACTCCTCGATGATCCGCCAGAAGCTGGAATGAATCAACACTCGGGAGCAGGACCAGATGCGCCTGAATCTACACGTATGGTATAAGGAGTAAAGTGATTACTCCAACTCAGTGAGTAACATATGTAAATAATGACTGAAAGTAATAAAACACGTAAAGCAAAAGGCATTCTATAATGAAGCAGTAAAATCACTTAAAATTAGAAAAACCAAGTAAAATCCTCTTTTCAACCAGTAAACAGGTGATGGAAAGATAATTAAGATAAAGTAAACAAATAAAAGTCCACCCCTCGGGCACAGTATCAACAAATATGCCCCTCGGGCAACAACTCACATCAGTACCAGCCCCTCGAGCTCAATCTCACATCACAATAGGTACCCACGCTCGTTTGGGGTATCCAGACTCCTAGAGGGCCCCTTACGGCCCAAGCATAATAAGAAGCCATCTCGTGGCATTAAATCTTGGCCCTCGGCCTCATATCAATCAAGACACCTCATGGCATACATATCTCAGGCCCTCGGCCTTAAATCAATATCAGTGTTACCTTGCAATACAGGCCCTCAGTCTTACTCAGTCAAAAATCATCACAAGCCCCTCGGGCAACAGTAAAACAGTGTTCTCAGCCCAAACATCATTTAAAAATATCATTTAATTCTCAAAACTGAGTAAAAATGGCTAAGTAGTAAAATAGTGGAAATTAACATGACTGAGTTCAAATAGTAAGTCAAAACAGTAAGGAAATATCAAATAATAGCCCCGAAGGGTTCAAATAGTTGGCAAGAAACCCAAATATGGCATTCAGCCCAATAAATAATGATAGCAAATAGTTTTAAATCAAATACGAGGTAAAAACCATCAATTGGGACGGACCAATTCACAATCCCCAATAGTGCATGACCCCACACTCGTCATCAAGTGTGTGACTCACCTCAATATAGCACTACAATGTAAAATCCGGGGTTTCAAACGCTTAGAACATCATTTACAATCATTACTTGCCTCGAACTGGTTAAATCTCTAGATCGTGACACCTTTGCCCCTCAAATCGGCCTCCACGCTCATCGAATCTATCCAAAATCAAAACGAGGGCATCAAAGTATGCTAAGGGAACAGAGCCCAAGCAAAAACAATCAATAAGGGGCACAAATCCCGAAATTACCAAAACCCGACCCCGGAGCCCACGTCTCAAAATTCAAAAATTTTCACATCAATAGATTCCTTATCTCCCTATGAGTTCATACATATCAAAAGTGTTCAAATTCGACACCAAATGGTCATTCAAATCCCAAATCAAAAGTCTAATTTCTCAAGCCCTAGTTCTTAAATTTTAGTCTTAGTTTTCATTATTTTCTAGGTGGAATTCACATAATAATCGAGTTTTTAGTCCAAGAATCTTACCTCCAAACGTTTCCCCTTGAATCCCTCTTCAATACCCTTCAAAAATCTCCCAAAATGAACAACTATGGAGGAAATGAGCCTCAAATCGCAGATAAAATGAGTTAAAAAAACATTCTGTCCAGGCCTGACCTTCCTTCTTCGCGAACGCGGTCAACCCCTCGCGTTCGCGAAGCACAAACTTACGTTGACGAGCTTTTGCTCTACGCGACGTGAAATAACAGCCGCGAACACAATGCCTTGCTCAGACCACTCTTTGCGAACGCGCTCAACCTTCCGCGAATGCGATGAGCATTTGACCTCGAGCCCATCTCACCCGACTTCCTCTTCGCAATCGCGAAGACCTTCTCGCAAATGCGATGCGCCACTTCCCAGCCCTCCGTGAACGCGAAGCCCTTCTCGTGAACACAAAGGCTTAATTCCTTGCCTTCCTCAACTGCCCTATACGAACGTGAGGCTCCACTCACAAACGCGAAGGGTAAAATCCCTGCAACAGCCGAATAGATTTTCTGCAATTTTCTAAACTCCAAAAATGATCCGATTGACCACCTAAAACTCACCCGAGGCACTTGGGACCTCAACTAAAGGCACCAACACATCCTAAAACTTTATTCAAACTTGTTCCAATCATCGAAACACCTCAAAAAACATCAAATCACCCAAAACACATCGGATTCAAGCTTAAGTTTTCTAAAACTTTCCGAAATACGCTTTTGATCAAAAACCCAACCAAACCACATCCGAATGACCTGAAATTTTTCACAAACATCCCAAATGACATAACAAAGCTACTGCAACTCTCGGAATTTTATTTCGTCCCCTAGATCAAAATCTCGCCAATCAACCGAAAATCGCCAAAATATCAACTTCGCCAATTCAAGCCTAAAACTACTCCACACCTCCAAAACTCATTTCGATCATGCTCTTAAGTCATAAATCACCTCCTGAAGCTAAACAATTCATCGGAACTCACATTCGATCCCTCTAACACATAAGTCAATATCCGGTTGACTTTTCCAACTTAAACTTCCTTAAAAGAGACTAAGTGTCTCAAACCTTACCACAATTATTTCGGATTCGATCTGACCAACCCGATACCACAAAACACGGATTACGAAGCAGAAATAGGGGAAACAAAGTGGTAACTCATGAGACGACAGGCTGGGTCATCACATCCTCCCCAACTTAAACAAATGTTCATCCTTGAATGAGTCAAGAAACATACCTGAAGCCTCGAATAGGTGAGGATATCTGCTCTGCATCTCCCGCTCGATCTCCCAGTTAGCCTCCTCCATGGGCCGACCTCTCCACTGTACTTTCACTAAATCTATATCCTTTGATCTTAATTTTCGAATCTAACGCTCCAAAATAGTTTATGGCTCCACGTCATAAGTCAAATAACCCTCCAACTGTAACGTGATGAAATATAGAACATGAGACGAACCCCTGATATACTTCTGAAGCATAGAGACATGAAATACCGGATACACACTCGATAATATGGCTGGAAAAGCAAGCTCATAAGCCACCTCCCCAATCCTCTAAAGTACCTCAAAAGGTCAATGAACCGCGGACTCAACTTCCCTTTCTTCCCAAATCTCATAACACTCTTTATGGGCAAAACCTTCAACAGAACCTTCTCACCAACCATGTAGGACACATCTTGAACCTTCCACTCAGCATAACTCTTTTGCTTCGACTGCGATGTATGAAGCCTCTCCTGAATCACCTTCGCCTTATCTAAGGCATCCTGAACCAAATTTGTCCCCAATAGCCTAGCCTCACCGGGCTCGAACTAACCAAATGGAGATCCACACCGTCTCCCATACAAAGCCTCATATGGAGCCATCTGAATACTCGAGTAGTAGTTGTTGTTATAAGAAAACTCTGCAAGCGGTAGAAACTGATCCTATGACCCTCCAAAATTAATAACACAAGCGCGTAGCATATCCTCCAATACCTGAATAGTGCGCTTGGACTGCTCATCCGCCTGAGAGTGAAAAGATGTTCTCAACTCCACTTGAGTACCTAACTCCCGCTGAACAGACTTCCAAAATTGGGAAGTGAACTAAGTGCCCGATCTGATATGATGCAAACTGGGACACCATGCAATCGAACAATCTCCCGGATATATATATCTCTGCTAACCGCTCTGAAGAATAAGTAGTACAAATAGGAATGAAGTGCGCGGACTTGGTCAGCTGATCTACAATCACCCAAATAGCATAGAACTTCTTCAAAGTCCGTGGAAGTCCAACAACAATGTCCATAGTGATCCTTTCCCACTTCCACTCAGGAATAACCATCTGCTGAAGCAAGCCACCTGGTATCTCATGCTCATATTTCACCTGCTGACAATTGAGACACAGAGCTACAAACCCTACAATGTCTTTCTTCATTCTTCTCCACCAATAGTGCTGCCTCAAATCCTGTTACATCCTTGCGGCACCCAGATGAATGGAATACCGTGAGCTATGGGCCTTCTCCAAAATCAACTCCCGAAGCCCATCCATATTGGGCACATAAATCCGGACCTGCATCATCAACACTCCACCATCACCAATGGTCACATCTCTAGCATCATCATGCTGAACTTTGTCCCTAAGGACAAGCAAATGCGGATCATCATATTGGTGCTCTCTGATGCGATCATATCAGGAAGACCGAGAAACTACACAAGCCAATACCCGGCTGGGCTCCAAAATATCCAACCTCACGAACCGATTGGCCATGTCTTGAACATCAACTGCAAGAGGTCTCTCCCCAACAGGAATATATGCCAAACTCCCCATACTCACTACCTTTTGGCTCAAAGTATCGGCCACCACGTTGGCCTTTCCCGAATGATACAATATAGTGATATCATAATCCTTAAGCAACTCCAACCATCTTTATTGCCTCAAATTAAGATCCTTTTGCTTAAACAAATGCTGGAGACTGTGATGATCAGTGAATACTTCATAAGGCACGCCATACAAGTTATGCCTCCAAATATTCAATGCGTGAACTATGGCAGCCAACTCTAAATCATGAACGGGGTAGTTCTTCTCATGGGGCTTCAACTTAAGAGAAGCATAAGCAATAACTCTACCCTCCTACATCAACATACAAACAATCCCTACTTTCAAAGCATCGCAATACACGGTATATGAACCTAAAGCTGATGGCAAAACCAACATTAGAGTTGTAGTCAAAGCTATCTTGAGCTTCTGAAAGCTCTCCTCGCACTCGTCCGACCATACAAATGAAGCACCCTTTTGATTCAACTTAGTCAAAGGCGATGTGATAGATGAGAATCCCTAAACAAACCAATGATAGTAACCTGTCAAACCAACAAAACTGTGAATCTCTGTGGCTGAGGATGGTCTGGGCCAACTCTACACCGCATCTATCTTCTTTGGATCAGCCTGAATACCCTCACTGGACACCACTTATCCCAAAAATACCACTGAACTGAGCCAAAACTCACACTTAGAGAACTTTGCATAAAGCTTCAGCTTCCTCAATCTCCGCAACACAACCCTCAAATGCTCTGTGTGCTCCTTCTGACTACGCGAATATACCAGAATATCATCAATGAAGACTATGACAAATGAATCAAGATAAGGCTGGAACACGCTGTTCATCAAATGCATGAATGTTGCCGGGGCATTGGTCAGCCCAAAAGACATAACCAAGAACTCATAGTGACCATATCTAGTCCTGAAAGCCGTCTTAAGAATATCCAAATCCCTTATATTCAATTGGTGATAACCCAAACGGAGATCAATCTTGGAGAACACCCTCACTCTCTGGAGCTGGTCGAATAAATCATCAATGCGAGGCAAGGGATACTTGTTCTTAATCGTTACCTTGTTCAGTTGTCTATAATCAATGCACATTCTCATTGTGCCATCCTTCTTCTTCACAAACAGAATCGGTGCACCCCAAGGTGATACACTAGGTCGAATGAACCCCTTATCTAGGAGTTCCCAAAGCTTCTCCTTTAACTCATTCAACTCCATTGATGCCATATGAAACAGCAGAATAGAAATGGGTTGAGTGCCCGGCACCAGGTCAATACCAAAATCAATATCCCTGTCCAGTGGTATGCCTAGCAGGTCTGTAGGAAATACATCAGGGAAATCCCTCACAACTGGAATGGAATCAATACTGGGAGCCTCATCTCCGACATCCCTCACAAAGGTAAGATATGAGAGACAACCCTTCCCAACCATACGCTGGGCCTTCAAGAAAGAGATCACTCAGTCACCCCTCGCCACTCGATCCGTGGCACACCCGGTATAGCCAATATGACTGTCTTAGCATGACAGTCTAGAATAGCACGACACAGAGATAACTAGTCCATGCCCAAAATGACATCAAAATCCACCATGCTCAATAATAAAAAATCAACTTGGGTCTCCAGACCCCCAATAGTCACCACACACGACCGGTACACGTGGTATACAACCACAGTATCGCCTACCAAGGTAGATACATGAACAGGTAAATCAAGAAACTCATGAAGCGTACCCAAATAAAGAGCAAAGTATGATGACATATAAGAAAAGGTGGATCCGGGATCAAATAATACATAGGCATCCCTGTGGCAGATTGAAATAATACCTATAATAACAACATCTGAAGCAATGGTATCGTGTCTTCCTGGAATAGCATAAAGCAGGCCTGACCATCCCCTGATCGACCTCCCCCTCTGGGGCAACCCCTGGATAACTGACCTCCACCCCTAGATAGTTGGGCGGGTGGTGGTGGAGCAACTCGAGCTGAAGCCGATGACTGACCCCTCTGCTGGGATGAACTAGAAACATAACAAGGACACTACCTCCACATGTGACCCATCTCGCCACACTCATAACAACTCCAGGTGCTGGAGAAGGGGACTTAAGGGAACCCCTCGCACCAGAGTGACTAGCAGATGCGCCTGGTGCAGAAAAACCCTGAGCTGATGGAGCACGGGATGAACTCTAAGCTGGAAGGGCAATAAGTGAAGAATGGCCCTGGTGTGAATTGCGGGAACCATGACCCGATGATGCCCCTCGATAACCTGAGCGATCAGACTGACCATGTTGGAACTGCCGGCCTCTACCGTGCTGAAACTAGCCCCTTGAAGGAGAACCAGTATAGCTACCAGATCTTCGAGGCCTCTTGGCCTCCCTCTCCTCTTGCTCCTGACGACGAACAGACTCAATCTCTCAGGTAATATCCACATCCTCCTCGAATGTAGCACCAGTCACCCTCTCCCTAGTCATAAGAATACGGAGCTGATAAGTAAGACCATCAACAAACCTCTTGATCCTCTATCGATCTATTGGAACCAACCAGATGGCATGACGAGCCAACTTAGAAAACCTCAACTCATATTGTGACACGGTCATCTCCCCCTGATGCAACCACTCAAACTGCCTACACAGCTCCTCCCTGCGAGGCTGCGGCACATACTTTTCCAGAAAGAGAACGGAGAACTATTTCCAGGTAAGGGGTGATTTACCAACAAGCCTACGCCTCTCAAAATCCTCCCACCAAATGAAAGTAGGTCCTGAAAACTGATAGGTAGTGAAAGCGACTCCGCTGGTCTCCAAAATACCGGTAGTACAAAGCATACTCTGGCACTTGTCCAGAAAGCCCTGGGCATCCTCGGCCTCTACATCCCTGAATGATGGAGGATGAAGCCTACAAAATCTCTTCAACCTACGCTGCTCATCCTCTAGCATGGCAGAAACTACATAGTCCTAAGCAAATGCAACCGGCTGGGCGGGGTGTGCCCCCAACATCTGAAGTTCCTGCACGACCTACTCAGGTGTGTGAGCGACGGGAGTCTGACTACCTCCCCCAGCCTGAGAAGTAGTTTCGGCTGTAGTGGCTGAAACCGCTTGAGCTAGGCCAGTGCAAACTGATAAGATCTGAGCCAAGGCCTCCTGAAGACCCTCAATCACAATGGGCAAAGTTGGTGCCTGAGCTGGTGCTGATGGAGGGTCCACAGCTGGGACTTGGTCCTGAACTGGGGCAGCTGGTGGATCTACAGGTGCTGCCCTCGCTGCTCTGCCTCTACCACGACCACGGCTGCGTCCTCGTCCTTTGGTGGCCGCAACAGGTGGCACTGGTGGTCGTCCACCCTATCCGGTAGCGCGTGTCCTCACCATCTGTGAGAGAATATAATAACAGAAGTTTAGTACTCGGATCAAAAAGCTTGCACGACAAGAATTTCAAGAATATGAAGTTTTTCCTAAAGGTTCTGCAACCTCTCGAGGATAAATACAGATATCTCTGTACCGATCCATGAGGCTCTACTAAACCTACTCATGACTCGTGAGACCTATGTAACCTAGGCTCTGATACCAACTTGTCACGACCTAAACCCGAACTCGATCGTGATGGCGCCTCTCGTGAAGACAAGGCTAGCCAATCAAACCCAATTCATTATTAAAAATAGTTCAACAACATAAAAGCAGTCTAAAATGTGGTTTAATGATAATAAGTAGCGGAGATACAACCCGACACCGCCCTAACCGAGGTGTCACAAGTCACGAGCATCTAACAATACCAAATCCTCAAATGTAACTATAGAGATTTAAATACTGAACTAAGAATATAAAGTAAATAGATAGAGAGGAGCTCCAGGCTGCGATCATCAATAGCTACATAAAGACTCCTCGAAGATCCGCCTGAAGCTGGATTGAATAAGCACTCAGGAGCGAGACTAGACGCGGCTGAATCTGCACACAGAGTGCAGGGAGTAAAGTGAGTACTCCAACTCAGTGAGTAACAAATGTAAATAACGACTGAAAGTAAGAAAACACGTAAAGTGCAAGGCATTCTATAATGAAGCAGTAAAATCACTTAAAATCAGGAAAACCAGTAAAATCCTCTTTTCAACCAGTAAGCAGGTGATTGACAGATAATTAAGATGAAGTAAACAAATAGAAGTTCACCCCTCGGGCACAGTATCAACAAATCTGACCCTCGAGCAATAACTCATATCAGTACCAGCCCCTCGGGCTCAATCTCACATTACAATGGGTACCCGCACTCACTAGGGGTGTGCAGATTCCTGGAGGGGCCCCTTACGGCCCAAGCACAATAACAAGTCATCTCGTGGTATCAAATCTAGGCCCTCGGCCTCATATCAATCAAGCCACCTTGTGGCATACATATCTCAGGCCCTCGGCCTCAAATCAGTATTAGTGTTTCCTCACAATACAGGCCCTTGGTCTTACTCAGTCGAAAATCATCACAAGCCCCTCAGGCAACAGTAAAACAGTGTTCTCAGCCCAAACATCATTTTAAAATATCATTTAATTCTCAAAACTGAGTAAAAATGGCTGAGTAGTAAAACAGTAGAAATTAACATGACTGAGTTCAAATAGTAAGTCAAAACAGTGAGGAAAATGTCAAATAAAAGCCCCGAAGGGTTCAAATAGTTGGCAAGAAACCCAAATATGACGTTCAGATCAATAAATAATGATAGCAAATAGTTTTAAATCAAATACGCGGTAAAAACCATCAATCGGCGGACCAAGTCACAATCCCAATAGTGCACGACCCCACACTCGTTATCAAGTGTATGTCTCACCTCAATATAGCACTACGATGTGCAATCTGGGATTTCAAACGCTCAGAACATGATTTACAATCATTACTCACCTCGAACTGGTTAAATCTCTAGCTCGCGATGCCTTTGCCCCTTGAATCGGCCTCCACGCGCGTCGAATCTACCCAAAATCAGAATGAGGGCATCAAAGTATGCTAAGGGAACAAAGCCCAAGCGAAAACAATCAATAAAGGGCACAAATCTCGAAATTACCAAAACCTGACCCCGGGGCCCACATCTCAAAATTCAAAAATTTTCATATAAATAGATTTCTTATCTTCCCACGAGTTCATACATATCAAAAATGTTCAAATCCGACCCCAAATGGTCCTTAAAATCCCAAATCAAAAGTCCAATTTCTCAAGCCCTAGTTCTTAAATTTTAGGCTTAGTTTTCATGATTTTCTAGGTGGAATTCACATAATAATCGAGTTTTTAGTCCAAGAGTCTTACCTCCAAATGTTTCCCCCATGAATCCATCTTCAATATCCTTCAAAACTCTCCCAAAATGAACAACTATGGAGGAAATGTGCCCCAAAATCGCGGATAAAACGAGTTAAAAAAACATTCTGCCCAGGCCTGACTTTCCTTTTTTGCGAACGCGGTCAACCCCCCGCGTTCGCGAAGCACAAACTTATGTTGACCAGCTTTTGCTCTACGCAAACGCGACATGATAGCAGCGAACATGATGCCTTGCTCAGACCACTCTTCGCGAACGCGCTCACCCTTCTGCGAATGCGATGATCATTTGACCTCGAGCCCACCTGACCCAACTTCCTCTTCGCGATCGCGAAGACCTTCTCGCGAACGCGATGCGCCACTTCCCAGCCATCCGCGAACGTGAAGCCCTTCTCGTGAACACAAAGGCTTAATTCCTTGTCTTCCTCAACTGCGCTCCACGAACGCGAGGCTCCACTCGCGAACGCAATGGGTAAAATCCCTGCAACAGCTGAACAGATTTTCTGCAATTTCCTAAACTCCAAAAATGATCCGATTGACCACCCGAAACTCACCCGAGACCCTTGGGACCTCAACCAAAGGCACCAACACATCCTAAAACCTTATTCAAACTTGTTCCAATCATTGAAACACCTCAAACAACATCAAATCACCTAAAACATATCGGATTCAAGCTTAAGTTTTCTAAAACCTTCTGAAATTCGCTTTTGATCAAAAACTCAACCAAACCACGTCCGAATGACCTGAAATTTTGCACACACATCCCAAATGATACAAAAAAGCTATTGCAACGCTCAGAATTTCATTCCGACCCCTAGATCAAAATCTCGCCTATCAACTGGAAATCGCCAAAATATCAACTTCGCCAATTCAAGCCTAAAACTACTCCAAATCTCCAAAACTCATTCCGATCACGCTTCTATATCATAAATAACCTCTTAAAGCTAATCGAACCATCGGAACTCACATTCGAGCCCTCTAACACATAAGTCAATATTCGGTTGACTTTTCCAACTTAAACTTCCTTAAAAGAGACTAAGTGTCTCAAACCTTACCAAAATCATTTCGAATTCGATCCGACAAACCCGATGCCATAAAACACGAATAACGAAGCATAAAGAAGCAGAAATCAGGGAAATAGAGCGATAACTTATGAGACGACTGGCCGGTCACCGCATTAGGCTAGGAAAACAAAGCTTTGAAGATGCCTCCCTTAGTCATAAAAGAGTAGGATAACCCATTTTGAGCTAAGAAGTTATGAGAATTGAGAATGGTACCAGTTTTGAGTTATGAGCTGTGAGATTGTCATATTAGCTTATATACGATACTTTGAGTTTCACTACACTTACTAGATAGCATGCATGTCTATTTAAAAATTATTTTAACTTCTGCCAATAGGTTTGAGTACGGTTCTGCTTTCTAAGCCAAAGGACTTATCCCTTTATTTATATTAGAAATTTAATACTTCTATCAAGTGATTGCAACTTATAACATATCTAAAACAGTACTATGGAAAAATTATTTTGCACCCCAGGAAAACTGAAATATTAACTCACATGAGAATTCTGGAGTCACGATCCAAAAATCCTTGGTCGTGATGGCACTTAACTATAAGCCAACTAACAGACAGTACAACTCAACAAGAGATTATAAAAAAATAAAGAATAGATAACTCAACATTTATAATTTACCTAAGACCTGGTAGTACGACTCATAAACTTCTAAGACTTAGAATTTACAAAGTTGGTATGAATAAATATATATTCTGTTTGAATGATATATAAACAGAATAGTAAAATCTAAACTTCCAAGTACAAGAGGCAGCTATACCCGAAATGCACGAACATCTTTCGAATCAGCACCCGACATCACCAGCAGCTTCGCTCCAGAAATCTGTACACATCGTACAGAAGTATAGTATAAGTATAACTGACCCCATGTACTAGTAAGTATTTTGTCTAACCCCGTCTAAGTAGTGACAATGTTTTTAGTTAAAAGATGATTATTGTTATAACATGTACATTAGATTAATAGTAAAAGCAGTTCAAAGCATAACGGATAAAAGTACCATATATAACTCTGCGAGACAGTCAACAATTACTAAAAGGAATTACAGTAGAAGATTTACAGTCTTTACTGGTATGAGAAGTATATCCAAGATATCAAGTCAAACGGAACGGTAACACCCTCCGTGCTTCTATCTCTACCTCACCATATATAATGATTTTTGTGACAAATCAATTAGCACGGCAACACCCTTTGTGCATTCAACTCATCCTCCTAAATGTATGAGTAACAGAACCAGCCAAATGACAGAAATATCGATAACAGGAACTACAAAGTAAAAAATACGCAAGGAACAACAACGCACAAGGATACATATGTGGGCACAGTAAAATACTAAGCGGAAAGCATATGAATAATAACTACAATTGAAAAATAAGGAATATCAACTTCAATTAACTATCAATTTGAGGCCAAGTACAAATATAACAAATAAGAAAGAAACACATAATCTTTATAAGTTGACAAATAAGAGCTTAAATGGCTAGCATGGTGGAAGGCTTATACTAAAGTGCAACAGAATAGATACGACATGATCATAATTATAAAAGCATGAAATAGACATCGTATTTACAAGTTAAGCGAGTAGAAGGTATGAGTAACATAACAACAATTGAGATAGAGATCAATGATAGGACAATAGCAACATGTCACATCAGATCTATAATTATAACAATAACAGTTCAAGGTAAAGACATGAACGTATACACGGAAAACTAATATCAAACGTAATACATGTCCCTCATCCTCGCCTGCACGGAAACACCCATCATGTCATGACCTCATGATAACATACAAGCATAACAATATAAATAAAACGGGACGGCATCATCCTTCGTGCTTTTACTCTCAAATGATATGGCACGACATCACTCTTCGTGCTTTTACTTTCAAATGATATGGCACGACATCACTCTTCATACTTTTACTCTCAATAATGTGGCATAGCACCACCCTTCGTGCTTTACACTCTTCCTCACATGATAATGTGTATAAAATGGCACGGCATCACCCTTCGTGCTTTACATTCTTCCTTACCAAGCAAATGAATATAAATAAAATAACAAGGCAGGAAGTATAAATAACATCGAGGAGAGTGTTTTAACGGATATTCCAAACAAATTCTAAATCACAACTTTCCAAGTCAACAATGATTCAATAACTTTTAAGAACCGTATTATTCAAATACTTCCACAAATCTCACAAATGATCCATTACACAAGTATAGAGTCTTGTATTTCAAGAATATCGGTTGTAGTAATGTAATAATGATTTCTCAGAAAGATGACCGAATTAGATACATCAATGTATTCTCAAAATTTCCGTCAAGTTTATTCCGTAATACTGGCAATCAAATTTACGAACTTCAGCAAACTCAACAAACGGAGCAAATCACACTTGACACTTATATGTTTGTTTTGAAAAAATAGTGCAATGTAGAGAAGAGAGGAGAAGTTTTCAGTTTTTTCTGTGTCTAAAAAATGAGGTGAAGCCTCTAAAGTTATAGACAATGAAAGGGTGAGATGAAGAGGTGCAATCCAAGAGGTGGCTCTTCCATTTCTCATTCACACCCTTTAGAAAAAAACCCCAACAAAAATGTTTTGCAAGATTTCATAGGGATTTTTCACTTTTAGTCTGTACCAGAAATTATTTACATTTGGTAGCCGAAAAAGTGTATAAAATCGGTATATTATATACATATATTTTGAGAGTGGCTATAGAGTGTCATTTCCCCTATTTCATATTGGCAAGAGGGAGGACAAGGAATTAGCTATTAGCATTTTGCACAACTTTATGAAGACGATGTATGTCCCTCTGCTTTTGTATACATTTTTTGTATCATTACTCAGCAAACAAATCATAAATATGCAACATCTCTTCCTCTATCATCACTACTAGTTCTAACAGTACAAAAATGTTGTGCAAGATCTTCACTTACAAATCAAACTCCACTTTTTTATTTTCTATTTTTTCAGATTTTAAAAGGACTTGTTGATCACTTTTGTGTAGTCCATCCGATGAGCTTTGCATACTGAAGGAGCTAGCTGTGGTGGACGTATAAGATTCAGCTAGTTTAAAGAGTGCATTGGAGACTAAGCTTTTCCTTGTGCTGTTTGAATTTAAGAAGGGTGGTTGGCATGGTTCCGGAATTGGTTGTCCAAATGTTGTTAGCATTTGGACAACCTCAGACATTGATGGTCTTAAATCGACAGACGCCTGAGCGCACAAAAGCCCCACTTTGAGGACTTTTAATGCTTCTTCTTGCCGAAAATCGCCTTTCAAGATAGGGTCTAACGCTTCAGTCACCTGATTTGTTGTATAGAGTTTCCACACCTGAAACCAAAACGACAAGTTCAAATATTTATTTATTGACAGGACTACTGTATTGAGAAATTTACAACATTAATTCTTACAGATTGCAGTAGAGCCCCAGAGTCATCCTCTGCCGAGGAAATGTTTGTTCTGCCACAAACAATTTCAAGAACAAGCACTCCATAGCTATACACATCAGCCTTGTCTGTGAGCTGTCCTTTTACGAGGTACTCAGGAGCCATATATCCTCTGTATATACAACATAAAAATCACCCATCAAGTAGTTAAAATAACACTATGGTGACGATAAGTATCTTACAATGTGCCAGCAATTCCAGTGGTAATATGAGTTTTATCGGCTGCAAGACACCGAGCAAGTCCAAAATCAGCAATTTTGGCATTAAAATTTTCATCGACTAGTACATTGGAGCTCTTGATGTCCCTGTGAATGATTCTCATCTCTGAACCGCCATGGAGGAACGCAATGCCTTGTGCTGTTCCAACTATAATACGTAAACGCTCTTCCCAACTTAGAATCTTTATCTTGTTCTTAGCTAGAACACCATAAATTCAAGAACTCAATCAGAAAAATGGTCATTACATAATTATTTGGAGAAGTAAGATACTGCAGCATGTATGGATAAATAAATTACCAAGGAGGTATTGGTCTAGGCTCTTATTGGACACAAACTCGTAGACGAGCAGGCTCTCAGGGCCTTCAATGCTGCAACCCAACAACTTGACAAGATTTTTGTGTTCAATTCCGTGGATGAGGTTAACCTCATTGAAGAACTCATCAACCCATTGCCTTGTACTGAAAAACAGTCTCTTAACTGCAACAACCTTCCCATTAGGCAGAGTCCCTTTGTATACAGAACCATTTCCTCCTTGCCCTAATTTTGTTGATGGATCAAAATAGTTTGTTGCTTTCTCAAGATTTTCATATTTAAAGTTGAAGCTGGACCTCTTGTACGAACTCGATAGTTTGCCTAGATTAATGCGTTCTGCTACCAAAAAATAAGTTTACTACAGGACTTAAAATACTTCTCTTCATTTACTATTAGTTTCTTTGATGATACCTTGTTTTCTCTTTAATAACCTTTTACGAGCTTCATAAGCAACGAAGAGAGCCAGCATGGAGAAAGCTGTCACTCCAAGAATGATAGCTACAATCACCCCTTTGCTTACCCCTGGAAACATCACCATCAATCTCATTTATAAAAACAACATCAAGTCCACTTCAAATCAAATTAATAGAGACAAGTAAAAGTCATAATTATACATTTGTTTATTTTATATTTTTATACATTGCTATTAATTGAGCTGGTTCTACTCTTGTCCCCGTCTTTTTCAGGAAAGGCACAAATATAGAAATAAATAAAAAAGATTATTTGGCTGGCAAGTGGGCCGGTCCATGACCGCAGCCCTTATGGGGTGTGGGCCTAAACGATCCTAACCGTATAAGACCGAAACTGTGGGGAGGTGGGATGCTTAGTCGGCCGGTCCTGTGCGCGAGGCCCGCGAGACCGAGACCGGTTGGGATTGGGGCACGCTGGGAAGTAGGCCTGTTCAAACGGTCTTAAACGGGCCCAACGGCTCCTATTTTTAAAAAAAAATCTGCCTTTAGGGCATTTAAAATGTAGTCGTTTCTCTTCCAAAATAGTCATTGGCTATTTACAAAATAGCCATTTAAACCCCTCCCTCCCCCTCCCCCCC
>MU684470.1:55946-75201 GCA_026770625.1 Nicotiana glauca
CGTTGTTTTAACCCCAAACTTTATAATTATACGTTTTCCCTATTTTCAACTATGAATATCCCCTCATTCTTTCATTGTTCTCACAAAATCATCAATCTCTCTAATTTTCTTTTATAATTGCTTACTTTATTGTTACAATTTGTGAAAAATTGTGAAGTTGGTGAATTGAAATCTTCAAGTCTTCAACGATAATCAATTTTCAACAAATTGTTCGTCAATTCGGTATACTCGTTCCAACTCATAAATTTTAATATTATAGGTTTGTTTGTTTTATTTATTTTCTATTATTTGATTAATTACAATGGCTTCCTTAAAAAAAATTATAAAAATAAGAGAAAATCCAAGAGTGGCGAATCTAGTGGTCCATCTGTTCCTTCTCCACTGTCCCCGACTCCCCGACCTAAATCCCATATTCTTCCTACACCTGCAATTCTTGATAGCGATAATAGTTTATTACAATTTATTGTGAGTTAATTTTGCCATAATGTTGGGGTTGGTGAACAGCTAAACTATGAATTAATGAATGCTCTTTATTCTAATCCAACTATTGATGAAAATGAGGAGGAGGAGGAAATATATTTTGATGAAATGCAACTGGATGACGATACACCCACTTGTCCTGCTCCTGAAGTTAACCTAACTAATGATAATCCAACTGAAGCCTCGTCTGACCTTCCTATTACTACCCCAACTTTTTCTAGACAATGTCCCAAAAGGTCAGAAACATCTATCGTTTGGCCTTTTTTTACTCAGCTAATTCCGGAAAATAAGGCTAAATGTAAAACTTGTGGCAAGGAGTTAGCTTTTAAATATTTTGGCGGTCGGGGGGAGGGGGACTTTGAAAAGACACCTACTGATACACCCTCAAGATAAAGACAAATATTTTCGTATGAAAGCCTTGGCCGAGGGGACAAGTGCACCTATTCCTAGTCAGGTTGACCCTAGTATCGGGTCTAATCAATTTCAACCGGCATTAACACTGTTACCGGTAGTATTTTATATTATGATCCAAAAAAGATCGGGAAGAATTGACAAAAATTGTTACTATTATGTGCTTACCATGTAGTTTTCCTTCTAACCCTCACTTTGTGCATTATATTAGAAAATTTTGGAATCTTACTTATATGAGAAAAAAGTTTTAAAAATATTTTTTTCCTTATTCCCCCTATTTATGATATTGTTGCATTGTTAAATCCTACTATAAAATTAAGAGGTCATCAATTTTGGTATGAAACTATTTATAATAGTTTAACACTTGAAGAAGAGGAGTTGTCTAAACTTCCGGAAGCAATAGCCTCAATTAAAATAAATGCTCAAAATATTTATAATGCTTATCAAGTTGCATTAGATCAGTCTAGACCACATGTTCCAACTCCTTCTTCTTTTAATTCTCAATCATCTAAAAGAACTCTGGGAGTAAGAGCACTTAGTGCTTAGGCTGGATTCAGGGGTTCTCAAGGTTCTAGTACTAGTAATTTTTCACAAGTAAATGAGCTTGAAATTTATTTGTCACAGGGAATTAAGAAAGTGAATCTCGACGTCACATTTAATATTTTGGAATGATGAAAGGACAAAGAAAAACACTTTTCGATTCTTTCAAGGATGGCCCGGGACATTTTAACTATTCAAGCTTCAACAATGGCATCAGAGAGCACTTTCAATCAAGCAAGACTCAACTCGATGATTATAGAGTGTCTATGAAGGAGAGCTTGGAAAAATTGATATTTTTCAGAGATTGGATCCATTTGGAAAGAAGAGGTTTTGGAATTACTGAATCACAACCAGAGGTAGACAAAGCTTACGAAGAAATGCTAGCTAAACTTACGGAGGATTCTGCTTTGCTCGGAAGCAGTGATGACCAAGCTTCTTTTCCGCCACCACCAATGGGAATCCTCCGGACCTTAATGGATTTATGAAGTTTGTAAGAAATACCATGTAAATTAATATGTAACTAGTATTTTGGCATATCTTGATTAGTTTCTTTTTCTTCTCAATGGTGGTATTAGCACCTTATTGTGCTCATTCCATTGAGGGGAGGAAGACTAAAAAAGATATTGTCATATTTTGTTAATGCTATAACAAAAATTATAAGGCACGGAGGGCTAGGTCAGGCCGGCCCTCCATCTATATGGGCCTTAAAATAGCTAGTCCAGCCCAGCCCTAATAGGGTCGTCGGCTAGGGCAGGTCGGCCCTTCAATTTTTTTAGAAAAAATATATTTTTTCCAAATCTTTGGATATTTTTTGTTGACGTAATCTCTTAATCAGATGAATGACTTCTATTTATTTAGAGTGTACAAGACTCTTGATATTTGACAAAGGATCTCGTAATTGAAATACAAATTCTCTATATCTCTAGCTTTTCTTTTTTTTGGAGTGTTCAGGAATTGCTTCAATAAGTTTATATATTAAGGTTTTTTAATTTTGGTTTAACATTATTTGTTGATCTCATCATTATAGTCCGTAAAAATTTTAAAATTCATAAAATTTTCTAGTGTTATCAATTTTCTTTGAGTATTAAAACTTGACCTTTTTTTATATTGAAGAGCAATTTAATAATTAATAATATATTAAAGTGACCAAGCTGATTATTGACCACTTAAAGTAATATTTTCTTTTGAAAAAAATTATTATTGGCTACTCAAAACTTTCCTAGTTCGGTATTAATTAAGCAAAAGAAAACTAATCTTGTCATATTACATGTATGTCAAAAAATTTAAATTCTAGTTAATATGGAAGGGTAAATGAACAATCTAAGGTTGGAAAATAAGGATTATAGTTACTTTTTTAGTTTTTACTTTTTAAAAATATTTAAATTTAAATTTAATTAATTTTTTGCCCACGGCCCGGCCCAGGCCCAGCCTCGGTCAAGCCTCAAGGGTCAATGGGCTGACTTGGTCGGGCTTATAAGCCTCAGTTTTAAATGGACTAAAAAAATCTCAACCCAATCCTACCCAAGTAACGGGCTGGGTTGGAACTCACGGGCCAAGCCCATTTTGACAGCTCTAATATTTTATTATCATTTTTTTAACTTATATAAAAAAAATTAAAAAATAGAAAGTTTATCCGTTGGGCCCACTTGGACCCACTTAGGCCCGGGATCGCCCATTTAGCCCGGGACCATTAGTTCGTAATCCCGGTCCCGAGCTGGTTCCTACAAAAAACTCTGGACCACTTAAGACGCGGTCCACTTAGGAGTGTTTAGGACCGGGCACGGCTCACTTGCCAGCCCCACCAGCAAAACGTTTCTGTCAATTCGTACAGAGACTAGATCCAGCTGACAGTTCTATTAAGTGCTTTAGTAGTGTATTTATTATTACTAGCCCGTTTGGCCAAGCTGCAAAAATCAGCTTATTTTGACAAGCACTTTTTTCAAAAGTGCTTTTTTCAAAAGTACTTTTGGTGATAAGCAGTTTGAGTTTGGCTAATTAGTTTGAAAAACACTTCTGAGCAGCAATTAATATTTGGCCAAGCTGTTAAAAATTACTTCTAAGTGTATTTTTCTCAAAAGTGTTTCTTAAAAAAGTGCTTTTGGATAGAAGCTACTTTTTTCTGCTTCTCCAAAACTGTTTTTGCTTCTCCTCAAAAACACTTTTTTCCTTCCAAAAGCTTGGCCAAACACCTCAACTTTTGGCCAAAAAAAAGTACTTTTGGCCAAAAAAAAAGCACTTTTGGCCAAAAATAAGCTTGGTCAAACAGTAGTTGTCTCATATTTTTCTTGTATTAATTAACTATGTAGTTAATCATCTTAATGGGGGGCTAAGAATAACCAATTAATATCACTGAGTCTAGCCTACCTTGTTTGGTTAAACATAGTCAATGAAAAAACTACTCCCTTCGTCGCTTTTTAGTTATCATTTTTTTTTTCTTTTTCAAAAGTTAATTTGACTAATAATATCTAAATTCAATTATATCAATTTAATATTTTAAAATTAAAATTCTAATATTCAAAAGAACAAAAAGTACTACAAATTGCAACACCTCTCATGTCAACATGATGAAAAACACTTCAAAAATATTGATCAAAATACACATAATTTGAATCTCAAGAAATGAAAAGGAACATATAACTTGGGACAGATGAAGTAGCATCTTGGACAACTCTCTTACAGCTTGTTTGGATGGTTATTATCTGTCGTTTCATAATGTATCGTATTGTATTATATTGTATTGTTTGATGAATACAATGTTTGGATAAATTATATTGTTTGTCGTCGTTTTATGATATGACACACCAAAAATATGAAGAATAAACTTATATTATTACTAAAAAAAATAGGATATGAAGTAGAATTATTATATAAAAAAGTAAGGTAAAAGATAAAATATAATTATTTAATAATAAAGAAGGGCAACATGAGAGGAAAAACAAGGTAATGACGCCACCACAATAAAATTTAAGTAACAACAAAATGAACATTACATTTAAAGTAATAATACGATGCAATATAATAGGTAACAATCATCCAAACAAGTTGTTAAGGTCGTAAGTCATCTTCGGACTATAAGGTTAGTTTATTAAGTAGCATTTTTGTTAGAGCCTGTTTGGCCAAGTTTCTGGCCAAGATTTAAAAAAAAAATACACTTTTGAGTAGCGGCAGAAGTATTTTTTTACTTTTGGGGGAGAAACTATAAATTCTAACTTCTTCCAAGAATCAAAAGCAGAAACAAAAAATGAAGGCCCTATTTGGCCAAGCTTTTGGAAGATCAAAAGTTTTTTTCCCCCAAAAAAATTACTTATTTGAAAATATGAAGTGTTTGGCTAAAATAGAGAACCGCTTTTGAGAAGCACAGAAGCAGTTTTTCTGCTTTTGGGAAGAAGCTACAAATTCTAACTTCTTCCAAGAAGCATAAACAAAAAATTATTATTTTTCAAGAAAAAAATATCTTTACCATAAATTTATATTTTCTAAATTATCCCACATTAGTTTAACTTTTACTTTTTTCTCTGCCATCCTTTTCATCTTATTATTATTTTAACGTATCTCTATTCTACACTTATTCCTCTTTGAAATAACTTTCAACTAATATTATATAATTTCGGGTTTGTAATATTATTTATATTTTTTTGCGTGCATGCGTATAATATAGTTGACATAATGAATTACTACCTAATTTGTTATTTTTTTCAAGAATAGGTAGCGCTTTCCTTACATGTAAATCACATATCTTCATTATTATTTATTTTATACTTATATTTTAAATTAATTAAAAATTTAAATATATAGTATTTTATGTTTTATACTTAATTAAATAAAGATAAAATTTAATTAAATTCTTTTATAATATTTTTTTTTAAAATTTCTCTTATTTAGATAATGCTAATTGTAAACTAAACTTTTACATTCATTTTTTGTAATTGACACTCAAAAGTACTCTTTAGAAAGATTCGTCAAACATAATTTATTTATCAAATATCTTAAAAAGTACTTCTCAAATGAATTGGCCAAACACAAAATGTTAATCGCCAAAAGTACTTTTTCGAAAAGCACTTTTGAACAAAAATACTTTTTTTGGGAAAACACTTTTGAACAAAAGTACTGTTCAAAATAAGTAGTTTTTGGCAGCATGGTCAAACATCCTTTAATTTCTTCAAGAAAAAAATTAACCTCATAATAAATTCATATTTTTCCTTTTCATTTGTACCATATATCTGTTCTCTCTTTTATTTCAATCATATTTGTATTCCCTTTCTCCTATTTTTAAGAGTATATTTTAATTTATATTGAATAATATCTTTTGATATATTTGAATTATCATGTTAACAATAAGTAATACACTATATACTCAATGTTGTTGCTTTGGAATAACTATATTTTATATTGATTAAAAAAATTATTTATATTTTTTACTTTATGTTTTAAATTTTTATTAATTCTTATATAATAAATATTTATCTTTTGTATACTAATTGCAAACTGAACCTTTACTGTTCTTTTTCGTAATTTGATACTTAAAAGTAATTTTTGGAAAGATTAGTCAAACACAATGAGCTTGCAAAAAATACTATCAAATACAAGTTAAGGAAGAATTTATTTTTTAAATTCTAAATACAAGTTGAAACAAATAATAGTGACTACTATATTTCAAGAGTCATTCAATATTAAGGACGAATTTTAATACTTACTTATTAAAGTAGCTTAAAAAATGTCTACAAAGACACAAAAAATTAAGAAAAGTTGTTCTAAACTAACACTGTATGGAGATCTATTTAAGTTTGGATGAATTAAAAAGAGAAAACAACTAGTAACTAGAGTACAATTTAAGATATGTAAAACTTTTAGCAGTAACTATTTTAACCAAATAATTTAAAAATTCTATCAATAATGCATAATTATTAAACATTAAATATATTATTATAGATTTTGGAGTCCCAAGTATTTTGGCGGGACTAAAGCCGTTGCCTTTGCCTCAGTAACCTTAGGCTCCAGCCGGCCCTGTGACAGAAAGCAATGGGAAAGTGTAATCCGCTAAAAAAACAAAAGCAAAGTGGTTATAGTGTTGTGCCAGAGGCCATTGAAAATTGATCAATGAAATACAAGAAAACGCAGAATACCAAGTTCGATTAATGGCAACTTTTTTCAGATTAAACTCTTTTAGAAGTGAAAGCCAATTGATATACGTAATAAAGAAGAAAAAAATAGTATATGTTTAATAATTTGGGGCATTTGCATCTATACCCGCTTTTTGTGCCACATTTTAACCTGTGCCCGCTTTACAAAAAAATTGCAAGCATACCCGCTTTTTCACATAACTTCAGCACACGGGCCTGAAGTAGCAAATGCAATCACACAAAACTTCAGCATTTTAGTAGCTGGGCCTGAAGTTCAGCTCTAGAGCTTAAGTTTTTGTTTTATAACTCGCGAACTTCAGCTCTAGAGCTGAAGTTTTATTTTATAAGGTTTTGTTTAGTAACCGGGAAACTTCAGCTAATAAAAACTTCAGCTCTAGAGCTGAAGTTTTATTTTATAAGTTTTTGTTTAGTAACCGGGAAACTTCAGCTCTTGCCAGTAATAAAATAAAAACTTAAGCTCTAGAGCTGAAACTTTATTTTATAAGTTTTTGTTTAGTAACAGGAAAGCTTCAGCTCTAGAGCTGAAGTTTGACAGTTATAAAATAAAAATTTCAGCTCTAGAGCTGAAGTTTTTCTTTTGTACTGGAAAACCCCAGCTCTCTTCTCTTCATACTCTATTTCTAACTACCTAAACTTCTTCTCTTCTTCTTCTTTCCAAAGTTCCACTATCAGCTACTACTTAATTTGCTCTTCCTTTTACGAAACTATACCTTTTTCCTTGACCAGAAATAAGCTTTAAAACTGTTCTAAACAAATACATATATAAAAGGAGACAACTATTAGTCAATTGTAGAAAAGAACATAAAAGACATTTAAGTTTAATTTAAGGATGTCAAGCAGAAGGTCAAGACAGTCATCAGCAGGTTTCTCAAGAATTTCAGATGATCAAATAATTGACCTCGTATCCAAGTTGCAATAACTTCAGCTCTATAGCTGAAATTTTTCGGTTACAAAGACAAACACTTCAGCTGAAGTTTTTCTTTTGTACTGGAAAACTTCAGCTCTAGAGCTGAAATTTTTGTCTTTGTAACCGGAAAACTTCAGCTTTAGAGCTGGAGTTTTTGCCAGTTATAAAATCCTAAAAGTCACGAAACAAAGGGAAGCTCAAGTTTTTAAAAAGTGGGTACGTGTGCAAACAAAAAGACAAAACGCTATAGGTTAAAATGGGGCGCTCATATAGGGCGCCCCGTGCAATTTTTACTAATAATTTTAGGCATTCTAGTAGGAGTAACCGAGTAATTAATTTCACCAAAAATCTATTGATTAAAAGAAGACTTAGAGTTGGTATTGTGATACTTACCTCTACTAGTACCCTGAGACCGATGATTGAGGAAATCTTGGGTGGAATATCTCAAATAACAACCAGCAATCAAAGCTCTAGCATCCCTGCTAGGCAAACACCCCTTGATATCTTTACTTGCCTTTTCCAAACATTCTCTGCAACCCTGTTTGCTCACTGTTTTCCAACACTGCGCCAATCCATAGACTCCATTCAAATTTGCCACTGCATATCCACCATTATCAACAGCTGCTTTCGTCACATTTCCGATCAAATCTACAGCTGAGGCCTTTATTTCATAAGCCCTTCCGAGGGAGCTGCTACAGTTCACTCTATCTTCAACAGCATCAGTTGTTTCATTGAAGAAGTTGTAGTAATCGTATCGAAGAAAACATCCATCGAGATATAGACGACCAGAGACAGAAGGAAGGCAACGAGGGAGTCTGGAACAACTTATGATGTAGCACTGAACACAGTCGTTGTGTGGAAGATCGTCGTAACAGTTTGCTAGAGCGTATATGGATAAGTTGTTGATTGTTGAATTAACAGCGTAGCTGCCCCATCCTTGTCTTTTCACAAGTTGTGTTATAACATGCATTTCTTCAGTGTACTGAGGAATGATTATGGAGGGCGATGTCATGTTCGTGCCACAAACGAACCCTGCTTCTGAAATCTGAGGATCCGCATCGATGAATAAACCAAAATTAACCAAGAAAATGATGATCCATTTTAGAAATGGGAAAGCTAAGCTAGTGAATTGCATCTAAATCCCAGAGAGGAGTCTTTCTTCTGTAATACTTCTCTGTTTCCTTAACTATTTAGCCTGGTAGTTAGAGATAAAGAGAAGATCGGGACGGGTAGTTGGAGACGGAGAAATGAATAAATTTTGGGGATTCTTCTTTCAAAGGATTGATACTTTATTGCTAAATTTCCACCTCTTTCTACGATTACTATTTAAGAAAAAGGACTTTGTCTGCTTCAGCGACCCCACTCTAATTTTATAACCTCGTCTTTACTCTTTATAATAATAATTCTATCAGATTAGTGTTAGTCTTTACCATACTTTTAAATCCTTACCTACTTGCTACTATGTCTCATATGGTTTTTCATTATACTAATTATGGTCAATTAAGTCGTCTGAATGTAGACACTGAGTTAGAGTACTAGTAATGGTCCAGCATAATCCAATAATTCCGTTCAAAATCTAGTATTCATGTTAAGAAATTCATCGAATACAAATAAATAATTTATCTAGAACTCATTAAGCTATGATTTCTAAAATCCAAAAAACATTAACTTAAAATTATAAATGTTTCTCTGCTTAAATGTGCAGTGATCCGTAGTCATATAAGTGGTGCCATCAGGGAGTTTCTTCCTCCCACGTGCGCCAATAACACGCTTTTTGCCCCATGTAACGAAGAAGAATATTGATACAGCTAAAAAGAAATTTCGAACAAAGGAAAGTTGTCTAAATCATAGGAATGTGCAATTACACGCAAGTATAATTATTAGGGTGGTCCGACCGGTCGACTTGAGTATTAGAACCATATTCTCCTATTTGATGCTTCTCGTATGTTTATTTAATATTTTATGATTGTGGGATAGGTAGTTTGATTTTCATGGGGTTCGAAAATGATTAGGAACACTTAATTTTATTTTGAAGTTTAAGTTGTAAGAGTTGACCAAGGTCTGACTTTTGAGTAAACGATATCGGAATCGAGATTTGAAGGTTCAAGGTTTGTTTGATGATTTTGGACTTCGCATATGTTCGAATTTGGATTTGGAGGTTTCTAGAAGACCGATATTTGACTTTAAGGCTATCAGACTCCGGATGTTGTGTCGGGACTTGGGATAGGTTTGTGTCATTGTATGAAACCTGTATGCAAAGTTTGATTGAGATCCGAGGTGTGTAGGCATGAATCAGACGCTTGATTGGAAGTTTAGAAGTTCTTGGGTTTAAGAGAGTTCAATGCATGGTTTAATCATTTGGTTCTTAGATGTGATGCTTTCCTATGTGCTTGAAGGCTTTGGATAGGTTGTTTACAGGCTTGTTTGTATGATTGGACGGAGTCCCAGGTGGCTCGGGTGAGTTTCGGACCACCTGGAGCATTTTGGAGATTGCTAATTTTTTGGTGTCTGGTGTTCAGCGCTTTCGCGAGAGGAGTCTCGTGTTCGCAGTGAAGGAATTTGGG
The DNA here is from genome assembly GCA_026770625.1 of Nicotiana glauca. Lineage (NCBI taxonomy): Eukaryota > Viridiplantae > Streptophyta > Magnoliopsida > Solanales > Solanaceae > Nicotiana > Nicotiana glauca. Next base: position 65,990 of record MU684470.1, read on the forward strand.
GTTGGGGCTGATGTGCTTCGCGTTCGCGGAAGGGGAGATGAGTTCGTTGTCATGACCCAAATCCCATAATAGGTCGTGATGACGCCCAACGATCCTGCTAGGCAAGTCAACGTGCAAACCATCACTTAGTTATCCATTTTAATTTTTGAAAATCAGGAATTTCATTCAATAAATGGAATAAAATCAAGCACTCATAGAAGCATGTATTTTTCTTTACCAAATTTCTGACCAAGTCAAGTGCGTCAAGGACGAGGATGGCAAAGTATTGATGGACGAGGCACCCATTAGGAGAAGGTGACAGACATACTTCCATAAACTGTTGAATGAGGAGGGGGATAGACACATTGTGTTGGGTGAATTGGAGCACTCTGAGAGTCGACGGGATTTTGGGTATTGTAGGTGGATTACGGTAGAGGAGGTGGAAGGGGCGATGCGTAAGATCTGTAGGGGCAGAGCAACGGGGCCAGACGAAATCCTCGTGAAATTCTGAAAGAGCGCGAGGCGGGCAGGTTTGGAGTGGCTCACTAGGTTATTTAATGTTGTTTTTAAGACAAAGAAGATGCCCGAAGAATGGAGGTGGAGTACGATGGTTCCGCTTTACAAGAACAAGGGTGATATCCAAAATTGCAACAATTATAGGGGTATCAAGTTATTGAGTCACACTATAAAGGTTTCGGAGAGGGTGGTGGAGGCCAGGGTGAAGAGGTGCGTGTCTATTTTTTAGAATCAGTTTGGATTCATGCCGGGGTATTCGACTACGGAAGCGATTCATCTGGTAAGGAGATTAGTCGAGCAGTACAAGGAGAGGAAGAAGAATTTGCATATGGTATTTATTGACCTTGAGACGACATACGATAAAGTTCCAAGGAAGGTCCTATGGAGGTGTTTGGAGGTTAGTGGCGTCCCAATAGCGTACATTAGGGTGATTAAGGATATGTACGATGATGCTAAGACTCGGGTGAGGACTGTGGGTGATAGGGTTGCACCAGAGATCGGCTCTTAGCCCATTTTTGTTTGCCTTGGCGATGGATGTAATGTCGCGTCACATACAAGGGGAGGTGCCTTGGTGCATGCTATTTGCCAATAATATAGTGTTGATTGACGAGACGCGTAGCGGAGTTAACGCGAGGTTGGAGGTTTGGAAACATACCTTGGAATCTAAAGGTTTCAAACTAAGTAGAACCAAGACAGAATACTTAGAGTGCAAATACAGTGAGACCCATGATGTAGACGTAGAGGTTAAGCTTGATGGTCAAGTTATCCCCAAGAGAGCGAGTTTTAAGTATCTCGGATCTATTATCCAGGATAACAGGGAGATTGACGAAGATGTCACACATCGCATCAGAGCGGGATGGATGAAGTGGAGGCTCGCTTCCGGTGTTCTATGTGAGAGGAATGTACCGTTAAGACTTAAGGGTAAGTTTTATCGAGTGGTGGTTCGACCTGCTATGCTGTATGGGGCTGAGTGTTGGCCAGTCAAGAACTCCCAGTGCAGAAAATGAGAGTAGCAGAGATGAGGATGTTAAGATGGATGTGTGGGTATACCAGGCGAGATAGGATTAAGAATGAAGCTATCCGGGACAGACTAGGAGTAGCCTCCATGGAGGACAAGATGCGGGAGTTGCGGCTGAGATGGTTCTGACATGTTAGGAGAAAAAACATTGATGCCCCTATCAGGAGGTGTGAGAGGTTTGCCATGGAGAGTTTGAGAAGGGGTCGAGGTAGGCCTAAGAAGTACTGGGGAGAAGTGATTAGGCAGGACATGGTTCTGCTTCAGCTCACCGAGGACATGACCCTTGATAGGAGGTTGTGGAGATCGAGTATTAAGGTAGAAGGTTAGTAGGTAGTTTATAGTGTTTACCGATAGGCTTAGTAGTGTGCATGTCCCTTCATATTCTTAGATTTTTATTACGATATGTGATTTTGTTCTCCTCAGGTATTATATTCTCTGTTGCTATTATTTGATATTACTTATCCTTTATCTCTCCCTTTTTCTCTTCTATCTTTCTTGCTTCTTTGCTTCCCTCTTCTTCTTTTTGCCCTTCCTGAGCCGAGGGTCTATTGGAAACAGCCTCTCTACCTGCATTAGGTAGGGATAAGGTCTGCGTACAGACTACCTTTCCCAGACTCCACATGTTGGGATCAAACTGGGCTTCTTGTTATTGTTGAAGTGATAATAATAACATGAAATACAACTACGAACATTTACTAGAGACCCCCAAAATCTGGTATCATGAGTGCATGGGCATCTGCTGGAACAATACAACACTACCACAACATCTGTTTGGAATATAAAACAGACATGATAGAATAAACGAATATGTGGAGACTCTGTGTGATGCGGACCATAACATGGAATACAACTCATCATAAAGTCCTCTCAGCAGCTGCATTTATGCGCCAAGATGACCACCAAATGTACATGTCTCAGTACCTGCACAATTAGCGCAAAAGTGTAGCATGAGTACGTAAATTCAGTATGTATCTAGACTAACCCCGAAGAATTAGTAACGAGGAATCAATATCGACAGTTACTAGTGGTCCAGTAAATCATTATACTAAAAGTAGGCATGGATGATGCATGGCAAGTAAAGTAGTGGCAGTAGATATAGATACACAATACGATCCACAACAGATCAGGTTAACTCACGAGTACACTGACTTCATATAAGATATTATGCCCGATTCTGCTGAGCTGAGCTGCCCGATCCCATAAAAGTAAAAGCACGATTTTTTTCCGTCGCGTAAGGCCCGATCCATGCTGAGCTCATTCAGTCCATTACCATAATCATGTATATTGCCGAGGGTCGACTGACAGGAACTATATATGCAGCTCATAATATGGCTGAGGAAACAACCTGATCCCATAATAATATTGTTGAGGCGTTAAGCCAAATCTGGTAGGAATAGTGAAGACTTGACGGGTCACTAGACCCACTTACGAATATATGTGTGAGTTATGAAATTCGAGAAACTTTCGGACAAATTCGTACAATACGGAAAAAATCCATAAAAGGAAGTATAATCTCTACTTCTAAATTCTAATCAAGTGGCTTGCCAAATATCTAAAATCGAAATCTGATACCTTATGCAAGTCTCAGGATAATATATGATAATTAAGGCATGCAAATAGGCAAAGATAACTCAACTAATACAATTAAAACATGGTATGAGTCTAAAATTACCCCGACCTAATTAGGAATTCTAGCATACGTACGGACACTTGTCACCTCATGCGTGCATAGTCCCCACAACATGTAGCACATAACAAATACAACACCTATGTGATAAATTTCACCTCACAAGGTTAGATATGAGACTTATCTCGCTCTAAAATCTGATAACCGACTCACATGCCTCTCTAACACCTCAAACCGATGCCAAAATATTGAAAACTAATCAAACAACATATAAACCAATCAAAATATACTTCAATACTCGTAATTTAACAATTTATTACAATTCCAACTCCGCTCGAAAAGTCAACAAAGTCAACCACCGAGCCCATGTGCCTGGATTCAAAAAATTCTTGAATATAATTATTACTCATAGCACCACGAACTCAAATATGTAAATTTTCAATTTCATATCCAATTGCGTGGTCAAAATTCAAAAATACAAATTCTAGGTTTCCTTCAAAAATTTCACAATTTCTACTTTTTCATATTCAAATCCATATAGAACTCATGTATTTAAACTCACAATATGCGGGAATTACTTACCTTACCATATATGATGAAACTCTCCAAGAGCTCCAAAAATCGCCTAATCCAAATGAAAAGTGAAGGAAATGGGTCTAACACCCGAAATAAAAACACATTCTGCCAAGCATTTCTTCTACACGCAAACCAAGACAATACAAATTTATTTTTTTGCTTTCTGGCTATTGTAAATTTTTTACTTTATTGTTGTTCCTCATTCACAAATGGCTTCGAATCAAGGGTTCGATCGAGGCCAAAATTTCTATTCAACCTAAGTTCGAGCCAGATCGTAACATTACAATTGGTTTGACTATTCATTTTGTCTTTAAACTATTTACCGAACACTCTTATTAAATCAATCCACATATCCTTAAAATGATGTACAAATTTAATTGTTATCAGTTTGAAGGGTAAACATCTTTATTACGCGAACTTTGGATAATTCTAATTGCTAATGGCTAATTTAAGATCAATTTTGGTTTGAACAACACTATGGTGCTGCTAACTACTGTGAACTCCTCGAGATCTCTCTGTCTAACAAAATCGAGCTTGTAAGAGCCCATTTGGATTAGCTGATAAGCACTAGGTGTTGAAAAATATTTTTAAGTGCTAAAACTGATTTAATAAATAAGCAGTTACGTGTTTGGATATAAGTGCTGAAATTGATAATTAGATGCTGTAATATTTGATTAAAAAGTGTTGATAAGCTCTTTTTCTGATAAAATAACTTAAATAACCTTAGAACTATTTACATGTATAAGAGCGTAATTTCTTCATAATTTTAGATTCCAAATCGATTCAAATACAAAATATTCTATTTGTCATTTTATTTTATATACAATCGTACTTAGATAAAATATATTTTATAAATTTTATTTTCTCAATAAAAAATAAACCTAATTAGGACAAAATATTTATAGAGAAACAAACATTATATTCATCACCACAAAAAGCAATACGCCAAAAATTTGATATGTCCTTATTTATTACATACAATTCAAATATTAATAATCAATCACATAGTTACAAATATGCAAAGGAATAAAGAATTTGTTTATCTTAAATAGTCAATGGGAATTGCAAACTTGAAGAGAGGGGGTTTAGGTTGAAAAAAATACTTGAGGCACTTAGTATCCATCCATATAGCAGTTTTATTCTAAAAAGGAATATTTTAATGATAAAATAATAAAAATCTTGATCTGTTATAAAATAATAAAAGAACAAGAGCAATATTGCAGAGAAAGAGAGAGAGAAAATTCTTATTGAATTTTGGGATGATTTACAATGGGGTAAGACCCCTCTATTTATAGGAGAAAAATGACTTAGTCACAAAGTAAAACTCTCTACAAGATAGACATTCACTCTAAGTAGAATTCTATTCATAACACTCCCCCTTGAATGTCTACTCAATAAGTAATGTGCCTCATTAAAACCTTAACTAAAAGAAAACCCCAATGGAAAAAAAAAAATTCTAGTAAAGGAAAAAGAGTACACATATCTAATAATACGTCTTTTGGTTGCCTCGTTAAAAACCTTACAAGGAAAACCCAGTGGGACAAAACCTTGTAAGGGAAAAAGAGTGCAACGCGCATTAACTCCCCCTGATGAGAGCATCAATTCACATCCTTAAGCCTTCTCATCCCAATCTTGTTCACTAGCTTCTTGAAGGTTGACGTCGACAATGATTTTATATTAATAAAATATCTACTTCATTGTGGTATTCTTTTATTTATGTAGTACAAATTGGAGAATAAAACGGGTAGCTTTTCACATACATATTATCCCGCTACAAGTTGTAGTAATAGAAGATATTAAATCTTTCCTTTATTTATAGTCTCAATATAATCAACCGCTTTCGCGAATACTTTGGAAACTGAATATGTTTCTTTGAGACTTACTACAACACAATACCTTATTGGTAATCAATTGTGTTTCTCCAAAATAGTGGTAATTGGCTCTTCCAGAGCTCTCAATTAATTTTGTACTACCACATATTCATCAACACCCATATGGTGAATATCTCTTTGAAAGAGAAAGTTATACCATTATGGTTATGGTCAAAATTAAATGTGCAAGTTCTGTTCTTGCATTATCGTTGTCTTTTGACAATCACAATGCCAAAATATTTTGGCGTACAGTAGGTACGTGACCAATGACCATTCATGCCATAATAATGACATTATTTTCTTATATCATCTCAAACCTCCTTCTAGATGTGAATGTGGTATATTCGCTAGCACTACCACGTTCATATTCTTTGAAGAATGAATATGTATTCGTAAATCAGATGTTGTCACATTCACATCATGAATGNTGACGATTATAATTTCGTCTATTGCCACGTCCACATCCATTGATACCTTTATAGTAATAATTTTGTCTTTTTTCAGACTTATCACATATTGCTATCACATTCTCTAAAGGGAATGAGAATGGAGCAAATTATGGGACGAGTTTTCAATTCTTTGTCCACAATCATACATAAATTTAATCATGGCAAGACATAGAAATTTTACCACTTTGGGTGGTTATAATTTCTTTCAAACTCCATTAGAGTTGCAAACAAAATTTTTCGTCTTTGCTTGTATTTAAAATAAAATTATAGAATGTCAAGAATGTGAAAGAGAAAAGTAAAATATTTACCTTAAATCCAGAATTTAATCATGAAGTAAGTTCATAGAACAATTGATAATGATTATGCTCAATCCCAAAGTTTCTACTCAATTGGTTAGAGTCTCGTGCTGATAACGTGTTATAAAATAATAAAAGAATAAGAGCAATATTGCAGAGAAAGAGAGAGGCAATTCTTATTGAATTTTGGGATGATTTACAATAGGGCAAGACCCCTCTATTTATAGGAGAAAAATGACTTAGTGACAAACTAAAACTCTCTACAAAATAGACATTCACTCTAAGTAGAATTCTATTCATAATAAAATTTAAAATACTTATAAGCTAAAAATTCATAAAGTAATAGCGACTGGTTTACGATTTTTGGCTTATTTTTTGACTTATAACCACGTGATTTATAAGCAATTTTTAACTTACCAAATCAAGCCAAACCCCTCTCTAAGTTCCTCCATTCTCTACTCTGTCAGAAACCCTACTCCTTTCTTCAATTGATCCTATAGTTAGATAACATAATTTCGAATTGAGTTCATAAAAGATTTGAGTTATAACAGTTGTTAGTCACATTTACAGGTTGATATGCTTTCTTATTTGCTTCAAATGCGATATTGGCTCTGAAATTATGGGTTATTACTTATCTTCATTTGGTGTCAGTCATTAGTTATCTGGAAATTTCTCCTATAGAAAAGGGATAAAAAGAGAATAATTTGAGTTTAGAAGTTGAAATTGTTCTTATTTGCTTCCGCTGGCATTCGCTCTGAAATAATGAGTATTACAAATCAGCCTTTTGTTATTACGTACTAATAATCAATTATCTGAACACTTCTCTTATATAGAGAAAATAGTCAGAAAATACGGTCATTTGTCAATTCCTTCTTATTGTTGAAACAACCGTTTTCAATTTCTAACCCTCTTTGATCTCAGCGTTTGAAGCTAGTTAATATTGGAGTATCCTAAAATCCGTATAAATCCCTCCGCCCTTGGGGTTTTGATATGTTGAATAATTATTACTTGTTGTATAATAATAATTTTGAATAGTTAGAACGTCTTCCACGTTTTCTTTTACAGATTTTAGTTTTCGTGTTGGTTGGTTCTTTCACTGTTACTGGAGCTTAGTGTGCTGATTGCATTGGTCTCCATTTTTATATTCTTATGTGTTCTATCAGTGGCGGATCCCGAAGTCGTGGGTGCTTGGGATAAAAATTCTAAAAAAGAGGGAAAACAAGTATAGTTGTGGGTGCTCACTCAATACTTGAACAAGTTTTTTGTTAATTGTCTATGTAAATCTACTAGATCTAGTCAAAGACAATGGGTGCTTGAGCATCCATAATGATCTATATAGATCCGCCACTGTGTTCTATTGTTCTGCTGGTAGTAAGACAAAATCTATTTAGTTCAAATACGGAGACAAACAAATGAATGGTTATTAGCTAATCATAAAAATGTTTCCTATGACCAAAAGGTGGTCTCACTGTTATTGGGTAGCAATCATATTCAACAAGTTTAGTGGAGATCTTAACATAGCATAAAAGATGGATATCACTTGGATTTAAGGTAAACTTATTGACTAAAATTAAGGAAAATATGTTTACCTCTTGAGTGGCTGATGATAATGTGGAGATAAGCAACAGCAGCAGAAAAGGTTTTGTATTGTTAGCATTTGTTCTCCTTCACTGATCTCCCTATGTCGCTAAAATGCTACTCTGCTTCTTTTCTCTTGCAAATGTTTCTCAGTAGTATAGGTTCCTTATATTACTTTACTAACCCATGTCAATACATTTTTGGTAGTAATCAGTTATATGAGTATTATGGTTCTCAAACTCTGGAATTCTGTAAAAATAAAGTATCCCCTGTGAACTATCTTACTGTTTTATGCATGAGAACTCAGCAGTCATATCTGTATACAAGTTAGCCTCTTGTTCCATCAGTGCAGTTGAGCTGGTAAAGTAAAAATCTTGTGAACATGGTAATGTATTTGTGGAGGAAATATGCAGGTTATGTATACTCAAAATGGGAAAAGACGAAGATCATTTACTCCTCCGGTCACAGTCTACGTCTGTGCATTTTATGCTGGAGTTATCGGGGCAGTCATCACTGAGCAACTCTATAAGGTATGGTGACATCAGGTCATTGGGTTAACTCTGTATCAATTTCATTACTAATGCTTAGCTATTTTACTCAGATCTGTTATAATGATTTGTTAAACACCTGCCCTTTCTTTTTGACACATTTGGGTAATAGTAGCTTCAGAAGTTGAAAGTAGTGGCTTGCTGAAAGATGGGTTTGGGAAGTACACTATAGGTACAGGGATCTCTATATTAGACTTCCCTTATTTACTTCCTGGAACCTTGCTTCTTTGGTTGAAAAGGAGGTGGTGCAGTTAACTTTTGTTCCCTTGGAGGCGATTTCCGTGTTGTGTGTCACGCATTGTTTGCCTCACTGCTACAATTAATGGATCACTATTGACAATCTCAAGAACTTGATCTAGTGTTAAATAGTTTCAAGTTGTTCCTGCTGGGGATTTCGAACCATGCCGCAAACAAAAGCTTGATATTTAAGTGGAGAAGGGGATAGGGACGGGGCCATCGTCCACCGAGTTGCGAACTTTGTGTGAGCCGAACCTCGGGGACTTCTCGGTTATCAAACAAGATGTGTTTTAGTTCTAATCTAGGAAAGTTAACAAGATGGTAAATCTAATAATCTACGTTAGCTAACAAAAAGAATATGTAAATTGTGTAGCATAAGCATGAGTCAAAAATGTGCTTTCTCAAGGAACAAAAGGAAGAGTCAGGATATTAAAAGTATAGAGAAGTTTATAGGAAGAGAATGGTGCTTTCATTTGTTTCTTTTTTTTTTCTTGGGGGGGGGGGGGGGGGGGTTAAA
>MU684470.1:92409-107942 GCA_026770625.1 Nicotiana glauca
GTAAATTTGTATGAAGCATAAACAGAAGGGATTCCATCAATAGGGAAAGTCATTACCTTAGCTTGTTTCTCATATTTGTATACAACCTTAGTTATTTAGTTATAGATTGTTAGTTTTCTACAAGTTTAGTTTATAAAGAAACCTCAACCGTGATTCAAAAGTATTTGGAAGCTGGTTCTAAAGAATTGAGTGAGTCTAAAGGTAGCAGTTGTTAGGTTGACTCTCTGTGGATTCGACCCTGGACGTAATACTCGAGTTTTATTTGCAACGTCCGCAGAATCCTATTTAGAGGATATACTTGGGCGTGATCACTCGTGATCCAAAGACCGATCAAGATTGAGATTGAGCAAGATCGACATCGAGCAAGATCGAAATTGAGCACGATCGAGGGAAACTTACCGAGTCATATCACGAAAAACCGAAATATCCGTGATCGGTCGAGGATCGCGATGTAAATCTCGGCACATATCAAGGAGAGGCTGAGTAATTAGCAAATCATAAGATATTTTACCCTGTATAGTATTGTACCAAAAATAGGATACCCTTACTATATAAAGGGGGGATCTGATCATTTGTAAGACACATCATATTTACGCAATACAAAGCAATATACTGCATTTTTTTAGCTTTTATCATCTTGTTACTCTGTTCATACGTTAGTTGAAACATCTTTTGGTTTAAGGGCGACTTAACTCGAGGGCCAATCTATTCAATTCTGGTTTGTATTTATTCTTTTACCGTCAATTTCAATATTAATTCTTTTAATTTGTGCCAAGTTATATCATGTATCCTTAAAATCACGTATAAATTCAATTGTTATTCGTTTTGTAGGGTAAACAGTATTCTTCATTGAAAGATATAATGTTAGTGGTCATAAATATGCTTTGCATAACTGGTAAGTCATGGTTATATTTTTCAAAATTGGCAAGTCATAGACAAAGCGACAAAGGGCTCTTTATTATTAGATCTTGGGATTTGGCGGAAGGCAAAATTGATAAAGAGGTTTTAGGTCTTTCTTTTTGTAAGATTAGAAGTCTATAGTAGAGTTAGGATATATTACCACGACGATAACGACGACCCAGTAAAAATCTATATGTGGGTCTGGGGAGATAGTGTGTACGCAGGCCTTACCCTTATTTCGAAGGAATAGAGAGGCTACTTTAATTTCGATAGACCCTCGGCTCAAAAAGACGAAAAATATAAGAAGAGAATAGAGTTGGATATAATGAATAAGAAGTTATTCAACTCTTATTAGTCACGTCAATAAAGAGGGAGACGAGAGCAGTTGATCAGATACATATCGTTGCAAGCTCGATACAAATATATATACTAATAAAATGACTAATTATCAATAAACTACGACATTAGTTGACACTTGAATCAAAAGGTTAAACAAAATAAAGCCAACTTCCTACACGAAAAGACGTACTAATATCTTTTAAATAAAGAATAGCATTAGTACAATTAAATCAATGTTTTCCGTATAACGAAAGTAGTTGTCGCGTAACTTAGGTGCCAATCCACCTATAATTCTTGTAGTAAGAGAAACAAATGGGTTGCTTTTTCTTGGAATTTGAATCATCAATTTAGTAGCAGGTTCATGCAGTATTCCTCGAATTTTAACTGATGACTGTCAAGGTATTGGTTGTCAGAAACTATGTTGTGAACTTCACGGCTGCTGCGGACTGGAAACAGACTTGCTATTTTATTAGGATTTGGAGTTCTTTTTATGTCTCTTCACATTAACAACCAAGTTGCCCTTTGAAAATTGCTTGCACACCTACTAGGTCTAGTATTATATTGTCTTCAGGAAATTTGGGTTTTGTTTCTTCAACTGCTTAAAGTCCTTTTAAATTTTTGTGTTGTAAACTGAATGAAAGAGTACGGAAATTTATGACAAAATTACGTCCATGATTTAGCCTTGCATTATTTTAGCCCAGTTACAAGTTTGTAAATGTGTAGCCAAATATCAATAAGATCTTTTCTTTATTCACTCTAATTATAACAACCTTATTTATTCCTACATACCCCTATTGTAGCCCTCTCCTCATTTTTCACGCATAAGTATTTAATTTAATTAATGTAAAGAATCATATGCAAACAAAACTGAAAAGAAAAATTAGTTCCCTATTCAGTCAACACTCATTCGTGCCTTCTTCCATAACCAATAATTCTCTATTTTTTTTATAGTAAATTTTGTATATCTTCAGGTTTATACATACCTATCACAACTGCAAAATGCAAAAATAGACGCGAGAAACCTAAAATCTCATCTCCTTTAATGCTAATCTTGTTAAATTTCGATTATGATTTTATGGGAATTTTGGAGAGGGTATTGTTTGAATTTATTAGAAATAGTCTAAGTAGGTTGTATATAAAGTTTGAAGTTATTTGCTGGAAATTTGGACTAGTTTTATACAAGAATTGCAAGTGAAAATCGTACAAAAATTTTGTCAGCGATGCTTATACACTTTTATACAATGTTATACACTTTTATACAAAGAGGTACAATATGTATATAGTTGTATAAAAGTGTATAAAGATGTATAATCACAGAGTGAAAATATTCTTGATACACTATGTATATAGGTGTATAAGAAGAATAGGGAGAAGAAGAAGAAGAAAATGCCAGAAATTCACCAAATACCTGTAAATAATGTATCAACCTTGGATATAATAGTGTATAAATTGTATTTATACACTATTATCTACTATTTATATAATATTATACATTATTATACAAATGAATCTTATCAATGGAGCTTCACGTGTTCTTCTTCTTCCTTGGACCTCCTCTGAAATTTAACTCAAAAATAGCCTAAAGCTACTCCAAATCACTTGAAATTTAAGTTTTGAACTCATCTTGATGATTCCAATCAATTGAGACAACACCCATTCCAAACAACTAACATATCAGAAAACTCAATTTCTGAAATTTAACTCAAATATAGCCTAAATCTACTCCAAATCACTTGAAAATTAAGTTTTGAACTCATCTTGATGATTCCAATCAATTGAGACAACACCCATTCCAAACAACTAACAAATCGGAAAACTCAATTTCTGAAATCGAATCTTCGAATCACCTGTAATGGTGACTTTTCCTTTTCAAATTCTTAATTAACCATTGGAATCCAGAAAAGAATTGAACGAGAATAATAATAGCAGAAAAATTTTGTGGTGCAAAGGCTGACTTGGGAAGGAGAAGAAGAAGGTTGGCTAACTAGAGCAAAGAAAAAAAGGGAGTGACAAGGGATGTAACTGGAATGAAGAAAAAAGAGGGGAACGAAGAAAAAAGGGGCTAAATAGTGAAAAGTAATTTTCAGGTTATGTACAACCTGGGCTATACTAGGTAAGGGCTTCAAACATGGGTCATTTCTGATGGGTTGTTGGGCCAAGTGATAAGGGATGTAATTCTCCCGAAATTTATTGGTAATATCAAGGAAAGTTTTAAGGTTACTCATTTAGGTGATGAGTCTAAATGGGAAATGAGTTTCTCTAACTAAAACATGAACATGGACTATTTGGTATCCAAAATTGAGGGAGATCGGACTCTATATAAGCAATAACTCAACCCCTCTTTTTGAATCTTAATGTCCTCTCTTATTTTTCTAGACTTTTTGTGGGTTATAATATTTGAGACTTATTGGTATGGTTTGAGTTTGGAATCAAGGGGCTCGAGGTCATTTCGACATATTTTGGAATTTTCAGTTGTTGCAGATTTTTGGAGCTAGTGCAGACACCTGTCCAATCGCGGCTTCCTGGCGCGATCACGGTGAAAAGGCATTGTCAAAGCTTTGTGATCATGAAATTCCTTGTGCGACTACATTGAAGGGAAGGGGTGACCATATTATTTAGTGCTATCGCGGGTGTGACGCAACTGCATTGCCTAACTACCTGGCCGGCTCCCACCACCGGTGCTATGTCTAGAGGCAGATCCAAAATTTAGAAGTTGTGGATGCCACTTTTTCTGTAAACCGTTGTTTACCGTGAAAATGGTAGCAACAATACTAACCGTGAAGTAAAATGATAAAGATTGAGTTAACCAAAGCAATAATTCAATCAGTAAGGGGATGTTTCCCGACAACAAAGCCAGCCAGTAGATACCTTGGAGCCGAGCCTCGAGCCTATCTCGGGCTTATCGAGGGTATTTGGGAAGGGGATAACAAGTAAAGATATAGATAAGTAAGGCTCTATACTATCAATCTTGGGCAAAATAACAAAAAATGAACGAGGGAATAATAAAGTGCTAAGGCGACCTCGAGGTCTATGAAGACAGATAACTTAGAGAGAGAGAGAGAGAGAGAGAGAGAGAGAGAGAGAGAGAGAGAGAGAGAGAGAGAGAGAGATATTATTGCATTTGTGGAGAAGTGGATCAACATCAGTCGTTTACAAGGTGGGGTGATTCCCCGTTATATAGGCGAGGGGACTCGGTATAGTACATGTGTATTAATTGCAAGAGTACAAAGATGGGACGGCTTGACGCAAGACCTCACAGTAGGCTCTAGATAGGCCGGACCTGTCAGGTGTAGCCATATGCCTAGGGGACTTCCTCTTTTATCCCGACCTCAGACCTTGCTTCCTTCGAGTCGGACTTCGACGAGCCCTGAGGCCAAGAACGCTATCGTAGCCTTCCACCCTCGGGGTCTCGGGGAAGGTTTCTGAAATGTCTTGATAGTAAAAAATCAAGTCTTTTGATTTTTCCACATATAGATAGTCTCCGCGTTTCGCATGACAAAGTGATGGTAAACGAGTCTGACAGTCGACTTCTCGAGCTCTTTTTGATGACATTATGATGGCGATTCAGATCGTGGCGCAATCTTTTGTAACAGACGATGTATCTCATAGATCCCTGCTCGATGCCTTGTCATTTTCGCTTCTCAAGGCAAAAATACTACCGTCAATTCATTTTTTCAAGGAAGCAGTAATTGCACCCGTAGGTCAATCTTCCGGAGCATCGATGACCGTGTCGTTTCTCCCCTATAAATGAGGGCATTTTGTGGCATTGGTTCCTCCATCTCAATACTTCCGTTGGTATGCTTTGCTTCTTCCTTCCCACCATCATCTTTTACCTTTGATTACCATGATGGAAGCTTTCTGTCTCAAGGATGTTTGGAGGAGCTCCTTCGAAATGTGTTGTAGCCTTCTTCCAGGGTCTCCTTTCGTTGAACATAAACATACTGTTCCGATATTGTTGCGGTCATTGGTATGTTGGCCGTTGCTGCTACCGTTGGCCCGAGATGGTGATGGATGGGGAGTTGGTTTCACCTTTACGTAGACAGCCATTTGGATTATGCACCGCTGCTCAAGAGAAGGCTTCGATTATCCACCGCCTCTCACCTCCATACCCTGGCTTGACCTGGAACTCCGCCCCGAACCGAAAGCTTGCACGGCTTGATACTCGAAGAAGTGTATTTGAAGCAGCCGTGCAAGTGGGATCGAGGATTGTTCGGTCCGCTTTCTCTCTGAAGTTTCGTTGGCCAAAGAGGATCCTCGAGCTTCCGAGAGCTGTGGAATTTTGTCATCCCTTCCTTCTCCCTGGTTGCTCTTCCTTGGCGACGTCAAAGTCGACAGCTGAGACAGGGCTTCCGAGGGCGATCCTGGAGATACTTCCTTCAAGGTCGTGCACCCAAGGAGGGTGGATTTTGGAAGTGTCAACGGGCGAATTGCCGACCGTTTATATTTGAACCCGAATTTTCCTTATATGTGCCCCTTTTACTTCTGTATTCCCATGTAGAGACCCTTAGTAGGTTTTTGTAATTTGTATGAAATGACCCTCCGGGGGCTTTGTAATCAAAAGCCGTGACCCCTTGGGAGCTATTGTACTCGAATTTTTATGAATAGGAAATGCGTTTTGTTGATCTCTGCTTTCAAATTTGCTTTGTTTCTGTATGCCTTCACGCCCTTCGAGGCTCTTCGAATGTATCTTTTTGTGTTCCTAATCGCTGATATTTTAACTTGGATATAAGTGTTCGCTCTGATTTCTTGCCGATCGACATGGGTTCTTTTTGGTACCATTGTCATCTTTTGGGACAACTCTGGGTCGGTCTGATAGATTGGTGCTATAAGAGTCTCCCAAGTTATTCAGAGATTGCGCGTTGAGTTCGAAGGCCTCCATGGGTACTGCCCCGGATGTAGGTCATCTTCGGGTACCCCGGAGCCCTTATTGATCTGGATATAGATGGTCCTTTCAGGCCGCATGAGATAGACTTCTACTTCTCTTTTGGTGCTTGTTTTCTCTTACGCCCTTCGGGGTTTTTGAATGTCTTCTTTTGTTTATGGGTCTTCGTTGTCTGCCATGATAGCTTGTCCTGGTCTCCAGCTGATTGCCAAGGCTCTTCCCTGATTTTTTTTATCGTACTTCCGACCGATGAAGGACCGACCGGATAAGCTCAAGTTACCGGGGCCTGCTGGTTTATTTGGAGATCATGCGTCAAATTCTGCGTCCTTCGTGAATGCTACCCTGGATGAAGGTCATCTTCGGATACCCCGGTGGGCCCTTTTAATTTTGATGTAGATAGCTCTTTCAGAGAGCATAAGGTTGGCTTCTGTTTGAGGAATTTGCCTATGATTAGGCATATCTTTGGGCCTTTATGGAGCTTTTAGCGATTGGGGCTTCCAGGGTTTACTCCTCTGGAGAGGGGATCGCAAGCTCGGGCACTCGCCTTGCATCTGGTTCCGACGCTTTGGAGCTCAACATGGCCCTATTTCTTGGGACCCGGGGCTTCGAATGTGAAATGCTGGCTTGAGCATAGAGATAGTATGCGTGGTCCCCCGAGCCTTGTCGTCTATTGGAGGATCTTCCCTGGGTCAGGTATTAATCTGTCGATATGTATCAAGGATGTGGGCCTCCCAGGGCTTGCCTTGGGCAGGTGAATCGTCGTTGCTTTTTGTATATATGTGGAGCGGCCTCGACTTTTCCACAAGATTCTACTATTTTTAGATAGTCGCTTTTCCGTTCTGGTATAGGGGACTGCATATTTCTAGGCGCGAAAGTATTGGTGCGTACCTTTGCTTTGGCCTGTTAGCTCCATCATAACCATGGAAACTACTTCGGGGCCGATCCTACAAGAGGTCGGGAGCGTTGCTCCTGGTGCTCAGGAATCAAGGGAGTTTGCTTTGGAGGCGGCGTCATTGCTAAGGGGAGAACATCTAGAGATGGCGAGGAGATACTATGGGTGGAGCAAAATGGTAGTCCTGCAGGAGCTTTTCCCTGACGAGGGTATTGCGGATTCCACTGATGGATTCCTGAACGTATATTTATATCCTTTTGCCTTAGGCCCTCCTGATAGCATCGTGCTTGAGTTTTGTCTGAAGTATTGGGTCACTCTAGCGCAGATTCATACGTCGTTTTGGCGGATGGTGTTGATGATGAGGTTCTTTGCAGAGAAGACTGAGCTCGAATTCACGCTTGATCACCCTGTCAAGCTTTATCGGCCTTTCTATCACCGGGGTCTGCTAACCTTGAGGGGTCGTTCGCCTACGCCCTTCGTTGTCGATGATGATGAGGGCGGAGATCGAGAGTGGGCCATTTGGTTTGTCTGAGTTCGGACGACGGATATTATTCCTGTGGAGTTTCTGCCATTCCCCAAAGGGTGGAATCACACACGTAAGTGGGGTTCTTTGCCTCTCTTTCAGATTTTGCTCATGGTGAAAATCAGCCAAATAAAAATACTATTTCCCTTATTGCTGCAACTTTGTGGATGCCAGGGCAAGTCCATGATTTTCCAGGCTAGGTTTGGAGCCCATTCGTCTTGCGATGAACGCAGTTGACAAGCTATGTATCGCATCAGGTGGGGAGTAGACCAGCAAGGTACGTGAGTATGTTGCTTTTCTCCTACTGGCATTTACCCGAGGTAACATTTTCCCATCTCATTTGTGCTGGATTTGCTATTTGTAGATATTGTGCGGTTCCTTGGGGTGAGGCAGCGCTTTTCTAGAGAGGAGATGGAGTCGTCGGCCTCCGAATCGAGAGACGGCAGTAATAAGAGGGACCGAAGTCCACGATGCGAATGAGTCTTTAGACGTGCTGGTCGGGCTCGTATTTCTGAGGATGGGTCATCGCCCGAGTCGGCTGTTCTCGAAGAGCCTGTTTCTCGGCAAACAACTCCCTTGAGCGAGCATGTTATTCTCGGGGCCGGTTCTTTTGGGGTCGTAGGGGAAGGATCAGCAGGAGGATGTTTTGATCTAGAGGAAATCTGTCATCTTCACTTTGTGGTGAGTTTGTGCACAATTTTTTCGTATCCCGCATCTTCCTCCTCTTATTAAATCTTTCCTGCGCAAGCCTACGATAGGATTAAGTCCGAGTTGTTTCGTCGAAAGGCCAAGTTTCAGAGGATTCTAGATGAGGGAGAATCCCTTAGGCTTCTTTAAGCTGTAGCATTGGCGATATGAGGTGTATCAGAGCCCAAACTATGAGAGCTATTTGATAGAGCAGGTAACTTCCTGTAGTGCGTTTTTCGCTTCTTTATAATTTTAAGGCTAATTTCTTCTTGCCATATCATTTGCAGAAAAAGGCAGGGGCCTTGGAGTACCTTAAAGGTGACGTGAATAATGTCAGGGTCGCTTGCGACGAGCTAAGAGCTCAAGTGCAAGCTCAAGCTTTGGAGTAGATGAGTGCCTCAGCTAGGATCCCTGCCTTCAAGGTCCAACTTAACTCGGCCCATGGTAATGCTAAAGTTCAGGCGGATTTGACCGAGAGACTTGAGTCCGACCGCTCGAAGATCAGGGCTGAGATAATTGATGCCCGGGCGGAAGCAGGGTTAAGCTGAACCGGAGATGATCGTGAGATGGCGATTTGCATAAAGGAAGCTGCTGACGCTCAGTCTGAATTGAGGCAGGCCCTTGATCATGAGAAGAGGATCGAGGAATATGTTCTCTGCCCCCGGAGAGAGGTATTCGAGGAGGTTGGAGTGAGAGGCTTCATTCTCTCGGAGGAATTGGCTCAAGTAAGGGAGGATGAGGGTGATGCTCTATCACTCCTTGTGGACGTTGCAGAGGGCAAACTTGACGGGCTGTAGCCCTTTGGCATAAAATATAGATTCTACCATTTTATAACCTAGTTTCCGGAGCGTGTAAGGCGTTCCTGTATGTGGAGAATCGTTTTTCGTATGTAATATAAGAAGAATTTTAAAACATTATTCCTTTTGTACCTTTTTTCTGCCATTCCTCTCAATCATGTAGACTAGTTTTGGAACTAGTCCCCGAGTTGCGTTACGGATCGAGCTTCGATTAGCCTTCCAGCTTTTTTGTGCCTTCATGGGTGGAGGGCGATGAACTTTTGTGCTCCTAGGCCGAAACAATTTTACGGGCGCGCGATCTGGAGATTTGTCTCGACCGTCGATAGCGTCATTTGGGTCGTGCCTTCAGGCGTATAGTGGTTGAATTTCCCTCGGGTTCAATCTTCGAGTCGGGATCTGACTCGAGCTTAACTTACCCTTGAGCCCCATTTAGGCTGGCGATAATGATTCTCACTTTTTTCCCTTGGGCGTTTGGTAATTTTTCGGGGCTAGTCTCCGAGTTGTGCTGGGATTCGAGCTGTAATTGACCCTTTAATTTTTTTGGAGATTCTGGTCGCCAATAGTGGCATCGATGTCACGCTCTTGGGAGGTATTATAATTTTTGGGTCCAATCTCCAAGTCGCGTTGTGACTCGAGCTGTAATCGACCCCCAAATCTCATGTGAGCTCTCGGCCAGCGATGGTGGCCTTTCAGTTGCTTGGTCACTGAGACCTTTTAGTATGGGCCCAGAGGCTTGCTTGGTTAACTATTTTGGATCCGGTCTTCGAATCGGGTTATGATTCGAGCTCACTTTAGTCCTCAAGTTGTCAATTTTTAAGTTGGTGACAATGGCTCTTACGCTGTATGGTCGTAGAGACCTTCCAATATGAGTCCTGGAGGCTTGCTTAGCCAGCGACAATGGCACTTACGCTATTTGGTCATAGAGACCTTTTGATGTGAGGCCCGGAGCTTTATTTCCTCTCGTTAAGGTCTTATTGAATATTTTTGCCTCACCCATCATCAGTTCTGAAAGAACCTCGATTTCAAGTCGTAGTCGGCGATGTTTTGAGCACCTCGTGGGGTTCATAGCTCATAGGTCGAGTAGATCGATGCTTTTGCGATTTTGGAGCCGACGTGGTCGGGACTCATTTTTTGCCTGTTAAGGGAAGCCTATTTTTAACCAGTTCATTCTGAAGTAGATTTGGAGGATTTTTTAGCGACATTCAGACGTCCTCGAGTCGTGTTTTTTGGGCTGTAGCAGCCGTTTGATTGGAGTCATGTGCATTTGGCCGGGGCCATTTTTGATCCCAAGAAGCAGTTTTAGGCGTCTACACCGAGGATATTCCCTTTAGGGATTCTTACAAATGTGACGTATAGCCTAAGCTGCGGGATTTTTCATGCATGTTGATATCTTACAGTTTGCCATGCCTGTTGAGGTCTTACAGTGTATGGAGAATAGATCTGGTTGTGCCGAGGCTGCCCGCTAGGGTCTTACAATTTTGGATTTTCCAGTGCGTGGAGATTGGTGACAGTCTCTGAGTCATCGAGTTGTTCAGGCCTGAAGACCGCTTCTCGTGAGCTCGGAGTTGCACCATAAGGGCTTGATGAGCCCAACGTTTCGACCCTTGGGTCATCCGGATACCAAAATTTTTAAGCCTACGAGTATCTCAAGATACATCTAGCAGAGAGTTTTTTGCTGTGGATAAGCCGAAATAGTCTTCTTCGACGCATGGAATGCTTTTAAAAAATATTCTTTATTGCTTGGCAAAAATATAAGCTGTAAATACATGTTGTCCTGTTGCTGTGAGTCTGGTCCACATGGGTGTGACTTTCCTGATTATCCGATGTGCTTGTCTGATTCCATATTGGAAATTTTTAGGAGAGAGGATCACGATCTCATCGAGTCCCCTCCCGGGGGATGTGCAGTCCCGCTAATAATCTTGTTGGCAGAACCTTCTTCATGTTAGAAACTCGATGGTGGCTGCGGATCCTCGAGCGGGATCCAAAGCTACCGAATGCCTCAGTTGGCTGCCTGTGTACAGATTAGCAACAAGAAAAGAAAGTAAATGATAAAAGGAGGTGGCGTTCCGTGGAGCAAGCCCCGTTGCAGTCGTCTTCCTCATCCGGCCAAGCCTGACCAAGGATGTGATTATCCTTACCCTTTGACCTTATTCGAGGGTAATACTGGCCATGTTGAGGGATCTCCTCTTGTTGCTCGTAGCTAGATGCTTTAGCCCTGCGTTTGTCATGGGGTTTTACACCTTTGGTGGAGCAGGCTCGGAGTCGCGCCCCGGGCGATGTATTCACCATTGTCTGCACAAAGCATCTATGCCCTATGCGCTCGACGTATCAGCCTGAGCTTAGGTGGGCTGTGCAGGGGGAGCGATTTTGGTCATTGTGGCAACCTCCATCAGGAACCTATTAGAGATCCGGTCCGAGAGCGACGTTGGTCTGGATTGTCCTATCGGCTTCGACCCGACATCGCCGGTATAATTTGGCCGGACCACCTGTACTCATAAATGCATGTTTTATTTAAAATGAGTTGAATGAAAGAAGGGATTACCAATACATTAATGCGATGTCGAGGTGGAATCTCGGCGTCCTTGTCCTCGAGCGAGAGGGTGTCCTTTGGGAGCATTTTCTGGGACCGTCCCTTTTTGATGATGGGCACTTCCACTCTACGTTATACGGATCTTTGCGGGGTACTGCCATCCTTTTACAGCCGTGACGATGCGCCACCGCTCGCCGACTCTATTTTGCCCGATCTCCTTCCTCCCATGGAGTTGGATCTGAGTCTGCTCGCTTGGCGACACTTTGTGGCGACCTTTGTTAAATGGCGTAGTTGCTGCTCTTTTGGGTTTGGAACTCCGAGCATTTCGTGATTTTCGTGGCGGGCCATGGTTTCCCTGGAGGGGTTTCGGTTGAATAGATCCGAGCCACCTGGAGTTTCGGTTTCGTTTATGGTGACCACTATGCTTGGAACTGCAATGTTGAAGTCGTGCTTTATCGGGCTGGGTTTCCTTGCCGGCTGTGTCTTGTTGAATTCGGTACCATTGGAGGTTCCTCGAGGGTGTTGTCCTCGGGCTACTGCCTTGTTGTTGCGAGACGTGCTGTATCTCGAATCATCTCTTCCGTTCACGCCATATGGACGATGGCTCCATTTATTTAGTGTCAGTTCCTCTGCTGGGAATCTTTCTGGATATGCTAAACCCGAGGAGGTCCCTCGACGGTCGTCTACGGCCCTGATTTGGGTTCGGTGTCGGTTGCTGGCATCCAACCAAACCTTGATCAGATATTTGACCACGCTTGCCTTGAACTACTCTGGAGTCGCCGGGTATGCTTTGTTTGGGTTTTGGGTGAAGGCCTGTGCCGCCCCATTACTCAGGATCGGGAGTGGTCTCATTTTCCCTGTCGGGGAGCGGGGTGCGGCTTCCTGTAACACTTTATTTCTTCTTCTTCTGGCCTTCGGTGCATTGGGCCCTTTTTGCATTGTTTTGATGGCGTCCGCGTGCACTTCCACGGACCGCGCTAGTACGGTGAGTGACTCCTCAAGATCAGGTGTCAAGCATTGGTGCTTCCACGGACCGCGCTAGTACGGTGAGCGGGTCCTCGAGATCAGGTGTCGAGCAGTGGTGCTGAATCATGATTTCTTCAGAGGGAGTTTCCTCAAATCTCCTTATCGGGATGGGCCCGAGTTCTCCATTTTGGAGGTTGCTGTTCCTGGACGGGCGTGCGTAAGTGGTGATGTGCCCGCGAGGACTTGAGGTCCTATCATTCCCGAGGAGTTTCGTCATTTCCGACTTTTGCAAAATGAGTTCCGGGATCGTATCTTCGGGAGATGGTTGCTGTAGGAGTTTTCGCGAGCATGATTCGATCCTTAGGATAAGGTCTTCCAGATCCTTACTGCTACAGGATAGGTTGTCGGTTCATCGTTGCCCGATACCTCGGGTGCTGGATCAAAATGAGGAGATATTTTGGGTGCTGTCGCGCTGAGAATCTCCAGCCGGGTCTGTAACTGATAGATAGCCAAATGCTGTTCCTGCAATATTTCAAAAATAATACGAAGATTAACTTCCTGTTCTACCTGGGCTGGGTTTTTTGTGGGCTTCCTATTGGTTAATGTGCTGCGTGCTTCCATCGATGCGCGAGACTTCGTCACCCCGCTGTGCAGCATGCAGACCCGCATCCGCTCGAACCGATCTAGATGCTTTATCAAGGTCCTGTGGTGTCGCGCCAGCCGTTAGAACGACCATACTATTCTCTTTGCATTTTTTGGGGTTATCGTCCTCGATTTCCCTTATCGAGCTGATCATTAACCTGAAATCGAAAGTTTTTGGGCAAGAAAAAGTGTGAAAGGTATCGTGCATTCAAGTGACGAAACTAGCAATAAAATAATTACTATTATTTTTAGCCCCACGGTGGGCGTCAAACTGTTTACCGTAAAAATAGTAGCAACAATTAAATTTATAAATGAGATTCTTAAAATACGTGATATGTTCCCGATCTAGTTTGTAAGGGTAGTTAGTGCTAAACGTGAAGTAAAATAATAAATATTGAGTTAACCGAAGCAATAATCAAAACAGTAAGGGGATGTTTCCCGTGCGCAAAGCTAGCCAGTAGATACCTCGGAGCCGAGCCTTGAACTTATCTCGGGCTTATCGAGGGTATTCGGGAAAGGGATAACAAGTAAATATATAGATAAGTAAGGCTCTATACTATAAATTTTGAGCAAAATAATGAAGAACGAACGAGGGAATAATAAAGTGCTAAGGCGACCTCGAGGTCGATGAAGACAGATAACTTAGAAGAGAGAGAGAGGGAGAGGGGGAGCGAGAGAGAGAGAGAGAGAGAGAGAGAGAGAGAGAGAGAGATATTATTGCATTTGTGGATAAGTGGAGCAACATCAGTCGTTTACAAGGTGGGGCGAGTCCCCATTATAGAGGTGAGGGAACTCGGTATAGTACATTTGTATTAATTTCAAGATTACAAAGATGGGACGGCTTGACGCCAGACCTCACAGTAGGCTATAGATAGGCCTGACCTGTCAGATGTAGCCATGTGCCTAGGGGACTTCCTCTTTTATCCCGACCTCGGACCTTGCTTCCTTCGAGTCGAACTTCGACGAGCCCCGAGGCCAAGAACTCGATCGCAGCCTTCTACCCTCGGGGTCTCGGGGAAGGCTTCCGAAATGTTTTGATAGCAAAAAATCAAGTCTTCTGATTTTGTCGCGTACAGCCATATATTTACATCTAGCCACAAAGACTAAATAGAAAGAGCTAGTCGATTCGATAAGGTTTTTGTTACTCCAATTAGGTTTTACGTCTTTATTTGCACGCATAAATAAATAAGTTCGATTTTGTCTAGTTACTTTATTTTCAAGCTTAAATTTAAATTATATTATGAAAGAAAATTGCACAGAATCTTTTTTTAATGAAAGAGCACCTCCAATTATAAAATTTGCTTAAAAATACATTAACTACTACAAATTATTTGTTTAACTAGATTAATTTACATTTCATATTCTCGAGTTTATTTTTTAATCTTAATTCCCAAGTTTGTATAACAATTATTTGCAAAGCAAAACCTTCTCATTTTCAACATATGAGAATCAACTCAAAAATGTCTACTACTCAAGCCATTTAATTTTTAAAAAGTCAATAGAAAAGAGTGATATTGCTCAATTATATTCCAATATATATATATATATATATATATATATATATATATATATATATATATATATATATATATATATATCGCGTCATCAGAAAAGGAGATACTATCTATTAGTAACTATTTCAAATGACTTATGGAAAGAAATTGTCTAAAGTAAGCATATTGGTAGAGAAAGAAGGAAGGTGAATGCAAAGATTCTTTTTTATAAGAAAGGAAGAAGCATCAAAAGAACAAAAGAAGAAAGAAGAACAATAGAGAGGGAGATATAGCAAATAAAAGGAAGAAATTAGAGGTGAAACTTATAGCTCAACAGAGGAAACAAAGAATAAAAAAGAATAGAAACAAGGAAAATGAAAAGCATGCATTAGCAGTAGGGGTGGTAAATAGGTGGGTTGGGCTGAATCTGGGCGGGTTAAGATGAGTTAGGTCAATAAATAGGTTATTGTCCAACCCAGCCCAAAGTGTATTTGGGTTAAGATGGGCTGAGTCAAGATGGGCTAAATAATGGGTCATAACCCAACCCACCCAACTTGACCCATATTTTAGAACCATGCTCATCTTGCATAAAAAAACCTTTTACCTTAAAATATATAAGTTGACAAATATTTTATGGGTGGGGGTGGGTGAATGGTGTAGAAAAACGAAAAAATATATAACAGAAAATTGAAATTATAAAATAAAATAATTGAGGAGTTTTGTGTTAGGGGGAGTGGTTCAGAAAAATAAAAAAAATAAAAAATAAAAAATAAAAAATATATAAAAAAGTTTTTTAGCGGGTTTGCGCCGGGGGGTGGGGGAGGATAGGGGTAAGGATTGAAAATACAACAAAAAAGTGAATTTTTTTAGGGGTTTTGCGCG
>MU684470.1:145352-179540 GCA_026770625.1 Nicotiana glauca
CTACACCTCCCTAAGCAATTTAATACATACATTTTAACATTTAAACCATATACTTATGTCGAACCAAAACTCCACCTTCACATCAATGTAAATTACCCCATTCTTCTTTAAGCACACTTACATCAAGAGCCACCTCTTATCTTTTTTCACAATAATCCAACTATTTTTTTTCCAATTCAAGTGGATCTTACTTTTTCAAAATAGTGCACCTTTCTCCTTATTCAATTAGTTTCACTCAAAAGCCAAACCAACCACCCCACACTTTAACTTATACAAAGTTCATAACAATTCAAGTGCTCTTGAGAGGTGAACAGATTCAAATAGATGGTTAATTCAAACAAATGGGTAAGGCTTGTAATGTGGTTGCCAAAGAATAAGGATTATAGGCTCAAAGAGGTTAACTACGATACATAATAATTAGGTGGATAACATATACATATCTGGCTTAACAAAGAAATGCCTATATCACTTCCAAGACTGAAGAAAACTACTATTTCGCTTTGCAAACACACGGGGCAAGTTCTAGACATCAAATGCAATGCACTGAATAATGCAAAACCTTACACACATGGCACATAACTCACTCGGGATTGGATTCATAGGCACTCTAGTCAAAGCATTTAAGCAAAGTTAAGATAATACAATTTAAGGTACTTCTACAAGAGTTAAAAACTGAGCCTAAGCGTCACAACCAAAGTACTCACTATTCTCAAGGTATAACCAAGTCAAGAGATATTGCTTCAATTCAAATCACAACACCATGGCTCCTACTCCCAAAAAAAATAAACTAACTACACCCGATTTAAATAAAACCCTTGGAAAAGAACCGTGGCCCAAAGAAAAACCAAGGGGGAGTTACTACACTACTAAAAATAAAACAAAAAATCTTTTTAGTATTTTCTTTAGACTTATTTCCCTCAAGAAAACTGTCTATAAGATCCGTCATCAGGAAAAGTCCAATCTTAAAAAAAATTTATTTAATTAAACAAACACAACTAAAGTAGTATGAAAAGTCACCCAGACAATCTCCTCACCTCACACTTAAAATTGTGCTATGTCCCTAATGCACACCATACATACAAGAGGGTAAAAAAACTCCCTAGTAGGCCAAAGACCGAAGCACTAGCAATTCATGAGATACTTAGACTTCTCTCAGGTACGATCCTTTGTGCGGGTACCCCACACTTAGGTCCAACCACATGGATTACTTTTGCACACTTCCTATGGAATTGCTCCCTATGCTCAAAATCCTACAAAATAAAACAACACTACAAAAATAATACAATAAGAAAAAAAAAATCAAAAGTAAAAGAAAGTAGTAAAGCTGGGTTGCCTCCCAACAAGCTCCAAATTTAACGTCGCGACATGATGTGAACCAATTTTTCCTCCACCTCTAACTTATGAATTGATCCCCCCCATTTGGATTCAAGCTTTTTGCTATGCTCTAGGGGTGGTGAGACAAATTTAACAGGGCCAAGCAACCAATATCATGTTCTACACTTTTTGGCTTTCAAATGAGGTGTGTAATTATGTCTCTCTAGCATGATAAATTCCAGAATATAAGCACCCAGGTCCTCGTACATTGGATCCCCCAAAGGCTCAGATGACTTGATTTCCATATCATCATCCAAACACAATGTTGAAAAATGTATGGAATGAGGAGCAGTATGCCCTAACCCTAGAATTGTATCACTAGTTACATCCTCATATGTACACACACTAGAGTCTTCAAATATAACATTATCTACTTCCTCACATGACTCTAGAGTGATTTCCTCAACATGGACATCATTAATAAAAGTACACTTGAATGATTGACTCTCCAATTTTATCTCCTCGAATTGGCGTATAAGCTCCTTTTCAGTTTCACACAACCCAGAACTATTTTTTTGGGCGTTAGACGCATCAACCTTTGCAATCAATTTATCTCCCAAGTCGTTAATAACAGTGCCAAATTTTTTGATCTCTTGTCCTATTTTAGCTCTTCCTTCTATTAGGTCTTGTATCCCATCTATAATTTTCTCACGTTGAGCCTCATATATCTCCAATCTTTCAGCTTGTTCCACCAGCCAAGTTTGACTCAAAATCTCCTCTTTTTCAAAATTTTCCTCTTGCTGGTACTCACTATCTTCATTCAATTCTTCTATATTGTCCTTCATTCTTGTGATTGTTGCCCTCAT
Organism: Nicotiana glauca; assembly: GCA_026770625.1. NCBI lineage: Eukaryota > Viridiplantae > Streptophyta > Magnoliopsida > Solanales > Solanaceae > Nicotiana > Nicotiana glauca. Next base: position 147,533 of record MU684470.1, read on the forward strand.
TCTTTTCATATCTTTTTTGAGTTCATCCTGTTGCTCTGCTACTTGCCTTAAAATATCTCTAATATATGCATCAGGTTCCATATCCTGTACTTCATTGCCCCTATCAATCTCACAAACATCATTAGAAAGATCATAATAAGGGCTCAGAGAATGATGAAAAGAATTAGGACAACCATCTCAGTGGCCATCTTGATCACCACACATATTACAAATATTCCACTCAAAGGATTCAGATTGTGTGCACAACTCGTTCCCGGGAACATTCTGATAATTTTTCCACCAGTGCGGTCCTCCACAATATGGACAAGGATCATCAAAATAACAATAACCATCATTCGAATAACTTTCATTCCAAGATGCCATGATAAAATAAATAAAAAATATTAACTAAACTAAAAAAATGAATAAATTAAAAAAACAATTCAATGTCTAATCTAGAAGAATAGTTAATTTCTAAGTCCCCGGCAACGGCGCCAAAAACTTATTACGGCCAAACGCACACGCAAGTATACGTGGTCCAAGTAATAAAGTGACTAAATGTCGGATGTCGAACCCACAAGGACTTGTGATTAACTCTTAACTAAATTAGACTATCCTAATTATCTATACAAGAATTAAACCTAGAAGTATTTGATTTTAAACTAATTAAAATAAATAAAAACAAATAATGAACTTTGGATAGAGAATGAGCAGATTTTTATGATACCAATGTAATGAAAACGATCTAAGGTTATGGGCTATCTTACATTCCTATTGTATTCTTCAATTGAATTGACTAACTAATTTATCTAGTTTATTGGTTGACAGGGTTAATATTGCTCATAAGAATCTGTCGAGTTCTTACTCGCCTATTCAAGCTAACCTAACGCCGATATGCCTATGGAGTTAGAATAAACAAGAACGCATTTATAATTCCTGTAAATCAACCAAGCAAGGCAATGAGGTATATGTCTATCCTAACCGCGAATCCGTTCCCTGATGCCCAGGTTTAAGAACTTGCTCTACTCTATCCTATGTACAATCTAGAATTCCCACTTTCGAGTACAACTCTAGATTCGTAGATAGTATTCAACTTGTGATCAAGTAATCAAATAATTAAGTACATGATTGAATAAATAAACCAATATGATAAAATAAGAAATCAAAATCAATATCCAAATAACAATAGTCATAAAAGAACCACAACCCTAGAACGTGAAGTTTAGCCCCACATAGACATGGTAGCAAAACAACAAATCATACAAATAAACATAAAAAGACTAAGTTGGAGGAAGAAAAAATGGAACCCGACCTCCACGGTGGCTCTGTGCTTGTATTTTTCTCTCAAAAACGTCCTCCTCCCTCAAAATACCGTTTTCCCATGTATATATACCAAGTAGGGTTGGACCCAAACAATTATACCTTTTCTAATGTGAAAAATGGCCTTTTTCCTGGGTTTGACTAGCGCGGTCGCGCATCTGGGTGCGCTAATGGCCGAGCTAGTTGGACAACTTTCTTTCCTGGGCGCGCTAAAACTAGCGCTATCGTGCATCAGGGTACGCTAATGGCCGCGCTAGTTGGACAACTTTCTGTCCTGGGCGCGCTAAAACTAGCGTGATCGTGCATGTGGGCACGTTTCATCCTGTTTCGTTTGGAATTTGGAAAAACATAAAACATGCAAGTTGTAGCCCTTTGAGTTAGATTTCCAACCATATATTGTGGAGCCCAAATGGAGTTCTGAGCAAAACGTTATGTGTATTTTACTAGACAATGTGCAATGTGTCTACTCGATTCTTCGTTTGCTCTAACTATCATCCGTTGACCCCCAAACGCGATCCCGGCTTAATTCATTGAGCTTTTGCTCAGATTTCAAAGCTCCAAATCACTTGAATTCATTCCATAACATATATATAGCTCGAAATCACTTGTACATGGCAGAAAACACACAATTAGTGCAAGACACTAGCGATTAAAGGTCAAACTCAATTAAAGTGCAGTAAATTTGAGTGTAGTAAGCGACTAAAATACGTAATTATAGCCCATCATCAAGAATCAAAAGAAGAAGAAATAGAAGACAAATGAGACATATAAATTATACTAAAGATAACAAGATAAGGAAATACCTAATGAAATGCTTGGACAGAAACCAGCAAGGACCTTCGATATGTCAAGTCTTGATTCAATCTGAGGTTAATCATGTGCTTTTTCACCAAAAACACGTAAATAACCTCACAATGAACCCAAAACCTCGACGAACTCTTCAATTGGAAAATTTTGGATTTTTAGGGTAATACTAGATTCAAGATTCGAGCGCTTTTGGAGTTATTTGAAGGAAACCAACATGGGATTTGGGATGGGGAAGGCATGGTGGTCATTTGGTATTAATTTGGTGGGAAAAAGGGTCGGCGCCGCCACCAGTGGTGGAGGATTTGGAGGCAGCGTCGTTAGGGTTTTGCAGGTTGGAGTCTTTGTGAAAGAGACGATGAGGGGGTGGGGGTGGGGCATTTGGACATTAAAATAATAAGTAACCCCCACTTCGCTACCGTTGGATTAAGAGACCTCAACGGTTGAGGTAGTACCCCATGGAACGACGTCATTTGGATAGTGATGGGGGAAGGTGGGCCGGGTCAGAGACGGGTTTGGGCCATTTGAGTGGGTTTGGACAGGTAAAAAAGGGAAAATTCAATTGGGCTTGGGAAATTCTAATTGATTTGGCCCAAAATCTGATTCTCTTTAACTCTTTTTCCTTTTATTAAAAACTTTTTTTTCTTCTTTTCAAATTAAAATAAAAACCTAAATTAACTCTTAAAAACTATATTGACCTACCAAATTATATCAAGCCCTAATTAATAATAAACATAATTAATACCAAATTAATGGAAAGCTAACAAAATTCAAATCTAAAAATTAAACAATGCAAAATAAATCATTTGTTTTTGTGATTTTTCTATTTTTTTACAAAACCTAATTAATAATTAATCTAAAATATGTAAAATTAAATACTAAATGCACATGAACCCATTTTTTGTATTTTCAATTAAAATAAAATAAACATGCACAACCAAATGCAAAGAATTAAAAGAAAATGCCACAAAAATCCACAAAATTGCAAATAATGAAAAGAAATTATTTTGTTTTGAAATTATGGGAGTAATTCATATAGGGCAAAAATCACGTGCTCACACCTTTGCCCAATCTTTTCAGCGTATCCAACAGATAAATGTTGAGGCTTGGACCTCCATCGATCATGACTTTTGCAATGAATTTGTCTTCAAATTGTACCGTGATATGTAATGCTCGATTACGATTCAATCCTTCAGGCAGTAATTCATCCTCATGGAAGGTGATATTAGGACTTTCCAGCACCTGCACTACCATGTTGGCCATTTATCCGCATGTGATATTGTTGGGTATGTAAGCTTCATTTAACACCTTCATCAAAGCATTCTTATGTGCCTCGAAATTTTGCAATAGTGATAGGAAGGATATCTGAGCAGGGGTTTTGTTCAAATGGTCAATGACAGAGTATTCCCTCACCTGTACTTTACTCCAAAGATCATCTGGCCCTATTTCACTGGCAGGTTGCTTGGTAGTGGCCTCCTTAATCGATCCTCCAATGTGTGCAAGTGTATAGACCTTTCCGGTTCAAGTCATTCCTTGTGCAGGTGTGGCCACTTCTACCTCAAATGGAATAGGAGGTGTGGTTGATACTGTCACTGTGAAAGGTGTGGCCATTTCTACCTCAAATGGAATAGGTGTGGCTACAGGTCGAGCTACCTCTACCTCAAATGGAATCGATGCGGCTACCTCAATCTTGACTCTAGACTGCGTCTGTACTACATTAGGAGTGAGTGTGACTACTGTTTAAAGTCATCGCCTTCTTGAATAAGCCCGCTTGAAACCTCAAGATCCCATTCTTTATCCGTCTTTATCACATGTATCTCACCGCCACTATAATCTGGGAGAGGATTGTTACGAATGTTGGGTGCAACTTATTTTGCCTGTATGACGTTGTTTTCAATCAATGTCTGGATTTTATCTTTCAATGTTTGACACTCGTCAGTGGTGTGCCCCTTCATACCGGAATGGTATGCATAGGTTTTGTTTGGGTTGACCCATTGAGATGAGTTCTCCACTACCATAGCAGGAATATGAGTGACATAACCAGTAGACTTCAACCTTTCGTAAAGCTGGTCAATAATTTCAGCAATAGCGGTGTATTATCTGGGTGGTTTGTGATCAAAGTTAGGTCGGGATTTCTGATAATTTAGACGAGGTGGAGGTGAATGATAGTAGGCTGGTTGGGTGTTAAAAGTATGATAGGCGATGGCGGGTTGAGAATATCTGGGATATGAGGGTTGGTATGTGGGTGGAGGTGTTTGATATGTGGGTGGAGGTGTTTGGTATAAGAGTGGAGATTTTGGGCCTTGAGCCACCATTACTGCCCCCACGTCTTTCTTCTTTGATAGCCGCCTGATTGCAATGCTTTATTCGTGGCCTGTAACACCTCAAAATTTGTCACCATTCTGCTTTTGATACCTTCTTCAATCCTCTCTCAGAGTTTGAAGATATTTGAGAATTTGTGATTCTCAATGACCATTAGTCTTTCATAATACTATGGATCCTGTGCCCTGACGAAGAACTTGTTCATTTGTTCTTCTTCTAGTACTGGTCTGACCTTGGCTTTTTTTGACCTCCATGGAGTATCATACTCACGGAAAGTCTCAATGTGCTTCTTCTTTAAATTCTAAATGTAGAAGACATCCGGTGCATTCTCCGTGTTGAACCTGAATTGGTCCATAAATTCTGATGCCATACTTACCCAATTGGCCCCTTCTTGGGGTTCTAGATTATGTACCAGGAAATGGCATCTTCGGTAAGATTTCTCATAAAGAGCTTCATCCTGTTCCTTTCATCTTTTCTGACTCCCGAGAGCTTGTCACAGTAAGTCCTCAAATGAACCTTGGGATCACCTTTTTCGTCAAACATTTAGAACTTGGAGGTTTGTAACCCTCCGGCAGTTCTGTGTCTGGTTGTATGTATAGGTCCTCATAATTTAGACCTTCTATCCCTTTGCTTGCTTCGACACCCTGAACTCGAACTCGGTTTCCACATATATAGGGTTGTTTTGGTGAATGCCAGGTAGTTGGGTGTAGTGGTGGTCGTTGGTTGAGTTTTAAGGATCGGGAATGGGTTGTGATGTGTTTTGAGGAGTATGATAGGTAGTGGCTTGTGGGTACTGGATTGGTTGATGATGGTGTTGTGGTGGAGTTTGTATCAGTAAGGGATTGGGATTTTGAGGCGGAGTTGCAAATAGATGTAGTGCGAGAGGGTTTTATGGATGCTAGTTTGGTGTATTTTTAGGAGGTGCTGGGTTTTTGGTGTTTTGTTGGTTGATATTGGGGACGTTTAGGGTGAGGGATAGGTTTTCTAAGTTGTGGACTTGCTCAAGTTCTTCCTGTAACTCCAATATCTTTTGTTCCAACCGTAAAACCAAATCATTTGGTGCCGTAGTACTCCGACAGTATGAAGTCTCCGTATTCTCCGTATTTTCCTTTCGAATATCACGTAACTCGTCCATCTTAGTTTTTCCTCTGCTTCTCATATTACTTGGAGGAGAAGGAGGTGGAGGCCTCTAGATCTGGTGTGATATGATGATGATGCCAGTATGTGCGAACCAACCTTAGGGGATGGGAATAATAAAGAATAAAGAAAAACAAAAGGTAAACAAGTCAGTAAGGGTTCTGAAATGTTTGTAGTATTTAAACACATATTGCATGAATGTAAATTCAAATCCTAATTTGGGAGCCTTGTTGTGCCCGAGATAGGCCTAGCGACAAATAGATTTGGAGAAATTCAGTGCCAATAATTGCCTCATTGCATTAATGTAAGAATAGACGACCCAAAACGACACTAAATAAAATAATGTTACTAATGGCACTCGGCCTTATTACATTTAAAAAGCAATTAAACCTAATCTACTTGGCCCTAGAAGAACCCTCTCCATATTGGATGCGCTTGTCGATTAGTTCCCCCAGCTCGCGCAAGTTTAACAGTAAGAATACCCTTGCTAAATGTCCTCCTTCATTTCCCTCAGCGTTCTGGCAATCGGTGACTCTCTTTCTCATTTTCCCCTACAATTCCATCAAGCTGTATTCCAGATATTCCAGCCTTTCGCTGGATTTAACAGCTCTCTCTTTCCACTTATTAAGTCGTGCCCCCTTTTTCTCGCAACATCGGGTTTATGACATTCGGGAAGACAACTCGTTTCCTTTGGGAATTGGGTTTTGGAATTGAAGAGACGACACCTAATGATTTAAGTGCATTATGAAACTAAGGAGGGTTTGAGTCAAGTAACCAGAGATTGGGTAAGGGCTTGAAATTATTCCAAGGGGAAGGTGTTAGGCTCCCCTCGTAATCCACTAGTGTGGTTCTCGGCCAAGCTATCGTTGTGACTTTAGGTACACATAGGCAAGTAGGACTTCAAATAAGAGTGGATTTTAATATATAAAGGTTAGAAATAAAAAAAGTCGGAAAGAATTATAAAAAGTTGATTTTCTTAGAAGAAACGTTTTTAAAAGATTTATAAAAAGAAACAAATAACAAAGGGAAGGGGGTAGTAGGTTTATTAATAATATGGATCACCCAACACAACATCCAGTAATCACTCCTCAGTGAGGGGCTACGCGTGATATTGTCGCGTGGTCATCATATCCATATGTACCCTTTCCCACCCCGTTAAGGTATTAAAGCGCCGAATGGTCTTGTTTACTTATTGCATGCTATTACCCGCCCCAATCCTATCAATTCCGGAGGTACTTGGGACTACTAATCCTAAAGGGAGGAGATGTTGGGTATATTTGTGGTTTAAAAAGGTAAAAATACTAAGGCAACAAACAAAACACATATAGAAAGTTTGGGGAAGCATATAAACAAATAAAAGGCTCAGACAGACCTCCTTTATACTAAAGAAAGCACATAGTTTAGCATGTATTGCACGTACTGTTTAGGGTTTGATTAAAACTTAAAAGTTGAGGCAGACTGATTTATTACATATTTCAGATAAGAAACCCGAATCAGGCCTGGCTGCTGGTTGTAGTTAATAAAATCTAATTCAGTTTATAAGTATATCCTATGGCTTGCCTAAGTGTTAGACGAAAACCTATAGGCATGATATCCACTGATTTCAAAAGTAGATTGATTACAGACTGATTTAAGAAAAGTTGCCAGTTAAAAGAGAGTTTTAGAAGAGCACAAGTTCTGCCATTGGTAATATATTATTACTTCTAGTTTTAGACTTATAAACTAGTGAGGTGATTCAGATTCGATTAAAGCTCCTATATGCATGCTTTCTATGCGTTTATCAACTTTAAAACACTGCTATAGACATAGAGAAATGCAGAAATCCTACAACATGATATATAGGTGTTGAATTTTATTATGAATGTGACATCTGATTGCATTTGGTTATTAAGACCTATAAACATGTTTGCCTAGTGAGAAATGGATATGCAAGAATCAGAAAGGACCTGTAGGCATATTTTTTTCATGCATGTGCATCCTATAGACATGATATCTATATATGATAATGCAGAAATCCTATTGACATGGCAGATATATGAGAGTGTATAAATCAGAAATTCTCATAGACATGTTATCTACATATGAGAATGCTGAAAGTAGAAATTCCTACAGGCATGTTATCTATATGTGGGAATGCAGAAATTCTATAGACATGGTATCCATATATGAGAGTGCAGAAATCAAAAATTCCTATAGGCAGGTTATCTACCCCTTTTGCATGCGTGGTTACCCTTCCCTTTTCACTAGCCATCCCAAGAGTTTTATTACAGCCCAAAAAAGTAAGGAAAAGGAAAATACATCAGAAATTAAACTTACAACCAAGGAGAGCCTGATTCAGACTTCCTGTCTAAAGTATAAAGTAAACCAACTCAAAAGACCATATTTCAAAGCCTTTATCCTATTTGGGTGTGTCAGAGTTCCCTAAGAGTTTCATAAGAACTCCGAGAAATGCTAATACCCAATTGTATCACCATATTAAGTCATAGTGCAGTGTGGAAGGGCCAACCCTCAGGTGTCCAAGTTCAAAGAGAACTCAAGGTCCCAAGGCAATGCTCACAAGAGGGGGGCAGAACTTAGGAACTAAGAGAGAGTGCAAGTGTAGAAGTGTAATTCTGAAAGGGGAAAATTGAAGAGGGAAACAATTCACATTAATACACATAAGGGATAGGGAATGGGGGAATTTACAAGAACGAAAGAAAAGCAGGATGCTGGGCACACCCAGCAATGGGATATGCTGGTACACCCTCCAGCCTATTTATATAGAGGTTATGACCCCATTGGTTCAAACTTAATTCATGAGAAACAACTCATATTGCCATGCCTTAAGTCATAACTCACAAACACATAGGGGTAATAGGGTAGGGAAGCAAGGATTCACAATAGAAACAGGCAGAAAGATATGAGCATACTTAATTTAAATGTTGAACTCTACAGAAACAGTAAAGTAGACATGGATAAAAGCTGTAAATGAACACATTGTGGTGATGCTGAAACTTAAATTAGGACATACGACAAGTGAGGCTTGCTCAGTTGTAAGCACCTCCACCTACGACCGTTAGGTCCTGGGTTCGAGTCGCCATGGAGGGGAAGTGTGAAAACACTATAGTGCCTCCTAATTTGGAAGGGGTTTAAAAAAAATAAAAAATTAGGACATACCAGTTTCAAAGAAACAAATAGAGAAAATGCAGTAGTCTCATAAAATCCATAGTGTAGACAAGAAGAGAGACTACTGTTATGTGTAAATAAGAGTTCAGAAGAGATTGTGAAATTTTGTAGTGTTGTTAATCGTGTGTGTTTTTGAAAAAGGGTTGTACCTTTTATAGTGTAAAAATCAGGCAGAAACAAGGTAAGAAAATAGTTGAAGAACTGATTGTCAATCAATTACACAAGACTCCCTTTAATTAAGGGATTCAGATTCAAACGAGTGAAAACCAATTAAGGAAAGAAATTGAATAAACACTTTGTGCACAACATGCAATTAAGGGCACATATATGAAAAGGTTATTCAAGGGCAGTGTTTTGAAGTACACGGTTTGTACAAATAAGGTAAGGAAATCAATTAACAGCCAGTACATCACAAGGTCTGAGATTTGTATGAATGAACCGAGTCAAAAAGATGGGAAAGGTTTTTAACTTAAGGAAAATCAACAAACAATGGAAAGTGAATCAATTAAACCTATTTAGAAGGGATTCTGAATTAATCGCAAGTTTGAAAACCTTTTTTAGAGGAAGGTTCATCACACTGAAAGATCACACAAACACGTTGAGTTGAGAGAAGATATTGTGCCATTGCAAAGTCAATAGAAAAATCCAGTAAAAAAAAGGTTTAGAAGAGTTTAGGAAATGGTCAGAATCATATGAAAATTGTAATTGGTTTGGAAGGGCTGGGAGATTTGAAATAAAAACCCTTATTCAGGCAAATCACAAAGCAAAGATGGGAGGGCAAGCAATTGAATCGAAACATGTTTAGAGGTTTCAGAAAATAAGTCAAACTTCTAACATGATTCTTTCAGCAACAAAACTCATGAGAAACATGATAGAAAAGTAACATACAAACATGGTAGAAGGGTTCAAAGAAAACAGAGTGGAAGAAACTAATTCGAAGCATAATGAGAAAAGACTGATACGACCAGTAAAAAAAACATGCTTAAGAAGATCTTATTGAAGAAACTCAAACAAGGTTCAGTAGAAGGAAAATAGCAAAACACTTAAGAACACAGTAGAAAATATAGTAGGTGAAACATGACAGAACATGGTAGAAGAAAATACCAGAACATAGTAGAAAAGCATACGAGAACATAGCATAGAAAACACAGTAGAAAAACATACAAGAATGGGGTATAAAAATATAGTAGAAGAACATACAAGAACGTGGTAGAAGAAAAACATAAAAGCACAATAGAGGCAAATACACACAAAAGAAAAGGGAAAGAAAGTTAGAGAAACACTTGAACATTTTTCTAGAAAAACCTAAATCGAAAAAGAAAGATTTTAAAAAAATTGTTTTTGAAAGAAGAGTCAGGAAAATCGTTTGAAAACTCAAAGAAAGCATAGATACACAATAGATCTAAAGGAATAAGAGAAAACTTCGAAGCTTTAGGGTTCAGAAGAACCCTAGAAATGAGAAAGGCTTTGAAAAATCTACCGATCTGAGTCGAAGAGGTCAGAATCAGGCTCAGACAATCATGGTACACCGGAGCAAGGCCTGAGATAACTGTGGAACCTCAAATCGACAGTAGTCTAGGTACAAACCTTTAAGGTCAGGCCTTGAATCCTCAGAGATCAGGTGTGTAAGAGCAACAAGAGGTAGGTATAAGACTCTCATAGCCTTGGAGGACATGGATTCCAGTGGCTTTCAAGGCGGAGGTGGTAGGAGGCGTCTAGGGTTCAGAGAAGGTTCGAGAGAGTTTGAGAGAGTGGAGGGCTTCAGAGGCGGCGGGTTGTCAAAAATGATTAGGGTTAGGGGGGGATTGACAAATTAAAAAGGAAAGAATGAAGCGTGGCCGTTGATCGTTTTGATCAACGGTTTGGATTAAATGGGGAACCGGGTGGGTTGTATTTAATTGGGCAAGGGGCGGGTAATTTAAAAATTGAGCCGGTTAATTTGGGATTGAAATTGGGTTTAATTGGGGACTGATTTAGGCTAAAATTAAAATAAGTAGGGCTTGTGTTTAAATAGCCACCTTTCCCCTTTTTATTTTATAAAAATAATGAAAAATACTGGAATCAATTTTGTAATTATAAACATAATTAGATCTTAAAGTAGGCTAATATTGTAATTATATGCAATTTAACTTTAAAAATACTAAATAAATTTGCAAAAATGCGCAAAAAATTACCTTAGCTATATTTTGGTATAAATATGAAAATAAAATAAATTAATCACAAAAATGATAATTCGGGGAACAATTATTGATTTGTTATTGATAAAATAGGTTAATAAATTAATTTAAAAATTAGGAAAAATAATAAAACATTTAGACATACTTATATATGCATACATATGCTATTTTGAAAGTATTTTGCATATAAAAATATACAAGAAAAAATTGGGTATCAACAGCTGCCTCTCTTTACCCAGGAAGGAATAAAGAGTTATCGGGTAATGATACGATGGCCAATTTTGACCGAATATAATGGTTTGAAGAGATTTGGCCATGATCTGGTTCCTGAGCTGCTTACATATCCCTAGTCTTACAGGAATCAGGCCACAAGTGGTTCAGGATCCGTTGGCGGAATATACCGAGGGAAACCTTTTAAGAACGGACGCAATATTCAGGTTGAGATGAATGGTCAAGGTTTAGTAGGGCTGTGGGGACTGAAGCGGAATGCTCCTGCCGAGATGGCCGTTGTTTGCCGGTTTACCTGCAAATAAATAATACAAGCATATATTGCACATAAATTTAAATATGATTCAAGTTCCCACGGACCATGAATGCCGTCTTTGGACGATTAGGATGACGTCCTTAGACCATGATGTCCTGGGCCATGAAGCATATAATAAAGGATTCGCAGGCTCTAAAATGATGCTCTCGGGTTATGAGAATGATGCCTCTGAACTATGATGCCTTTGAATAATGATATGCAAAAGATTAAAAGGGGTCCTCAGGACATGACATGGTGTTCTCGGGCTATGCAAATGGTGCCTCTGAACAATGACGCCTTCGAATAATTTGGCGATATTTCAGCCCATAAAGTGCAGTAAGTGGCGATCTTTCAGTGCATAAAATGCAATAAGTGGTGATCTTTCATCCATGCAAGATGTAAATAAAGCGACGATATTTCAGCCATGCAAGATGTACACAAAGTGGCAATATTTCAGTCATGCAGGTGTAAACAAAGTGGCAATACTTTAGCTATGCAATACATGAATAAAGTGGCGATATTTCAGCCATGCAAGTGTAAATGAGGTGGCGATCTTTCAGCCATGTAGAAGGAGACAATGCTTAGTCTCGGAAAGCAGAATGGTAGCCTTATGTAATGCAAGAATGCAAATGGAGATAGTGCTTAGTCTCGAAAGGCAGAATGGTAGCCTTATGTAATGCAAGAATACAAATAGAGAAAGAGCTTAGTCTTGAAAGGCAGAATGGTAGCCTTATGCAATGCAAGAATGCATATGGAGACAGAGCTTAGTCTCGAAAGGCAGAATGGTAGCATTATGCAATGCAGATAATGCAGATGGAGACAATGCTTAGTCTCGAAAGGAAGAATGGTAGCCTTATGCAATGCAAGAATCCAGATGGAGACAGAGCTTAGTCTCGAAAGGTAGAATGGTAGCCTTATGCAAGAGATAAAAGGTGAATAGTAATAAAATTTCTTAGCTGATAGCTGATAGATTGTGATATTGTGGCTGTTGGGGATATTGTGTGCGGATAGCAAATGTGAATAGGTGTGACGGTTCTGAGAGTTGTATTCTTGAACAGTATGAGTGCATAATATATTCTATGATTTTGCTACTTGGATGCCTGCATCCAAAGAAAAATCGTGAGTTTTGTAAATGGGAAAGGTTAGTTCACATCCCTGATGACTTTGCTTGACCTGCTTGGCTCTATTTCGGTGATACTGTGTGTATCATTGGGGTAGCGTTGCTAAATAGAGCAATTTTGGTGACACACATGCATGAGTTTGTAAAAATATGACATGGGTATATATTTAAGAAATATGTTTTTAAAATGAATCGATGACTGTGACGTGGTTCAGGACATTGCAACCTCTCTTGCTATGGAATTTTGAGGGTCCTCCTCAAAATTCTACCCCAGTTTACTGGTTTGCTGCATCTGATGGTTTCTTGCAATGATCAGCTGAAATTACTTTGGAATTTTGAGGGTCCTCCTCAAAATTCTGCTCCAGTTTCAAATTGCTGGGGGAAATGAAAATGTTGTTGAATTGTGACCGAACCAATAAGGCTGCCTACGTATCCCCTCTTAAACGAGAATCGGGTCAGACGTAGTTCAAATTACATCATATAGGAAAGCATAAGATTACACATAACAACACTTGACTGCATCTGAATTGATTGGTTTTGGCCAAACTTCTGCATCAATTTCTGCAAGTATAAGGGCTCCTCCTATCAGAACCTGATGAACCATGTATGGACCCTACCAATTGGGAGAGAATTTCCCTTTGGCTTCATCTTGATGTGGAAAATTTTCTTTAACGCCAGCTGCCTCGGTGTGAATTGTCTTGGTTTGACTCTCTTGTTAAAGGCTTTGGAAATTCTATTCTGATAAAGCTGACCATGGTAAACTACGTTCATTCTCTTTCTATCTATAAGAGCTAGCTGCTCGTAATGACTTTTCACCCACTCTGCGTCGTCAAGCTCAGCTTCTTGTATGATTCTTTAGGAAGGAATTTCTGTTTCGACGGGAATGACTGCCTCTGTACCATAAACCAACATATAGGGAGTTGCCCCAGTTGATGTGCAGACTATGGTGCGATACCCCAATAGAGAAAATTATAGCTTTTCGTGCCATTGCTTATGCTTCTCTATCATTTTCCTCAATATCTTCTTGATGTTTTTATTGGCGGCTTCTACGGCTCCATTTATCTGGGGCCTGTAGGCTGTGGAATTCTTGTGTTTGATATTGAAAGTCTCACACATAGCTTTTATTAAGTCACTGTTGAGGTTGGAGACATTATCAGTAATGATTGACTCTGGGATCCCGAATCGACAAACAATACAGTCGCGGACAAAGTCTGCCACAACTTTCTTAGTCATTGCTCTGTAAGATGTTGCTTTGACCAATTTGGTGAAACAATCAATTGCTACAAAGATAAATCTATATCCGTTGGAAGCGTCAGGTTTGATTGGTCCAATAACATCCATCCCCCAAGTGGCGAACGACCATGGTGAGCTTGTTGTATTAAGCTCGTTGGGAGGTACCTTTATCATGTCTGCATGTACCTGACAGCGGTGGCATTTTTGAACGTTCTAGATGCAGTCCATCTCCATAGTCATCCAGAAGTAACCAGCTCGGAGGATCTTCTTTGCTAAGACAAAACCGTTTATATGTGGATGGCATGTCCCAACATGAATTTCCTCTAGCAGTTTAGATGCTTCCTTTGTGTCGACACAGCTTAGTAACCCCAAATCCGGAGTCCTCCTATACAGGATTCCTCCGTTGTAAAAGAAATTGTTGGGCAATCTTCGAAGTGTGTGGTTTTGAGTAGTATTTGCAAGCTCAGGGTATTCTCCTTTTGCCAAATATTCCTTTATGTCGTGAAACCAAGGTTTTCCAGCTGCTTCTTCTTCAACATGAGCATAGTAAGCTGGCTGATAATAGATCTTTACCGGAATAGGATCAATGAAGTTCTTATCTGGATGCTGTATCATGGACGATAGGGTAGCCAATGCATTGGCATACTCATTCTGGACTCTGGGAACGTGCTGGAACTCTGCCTTTGTAAACCTCTTTCTCAACTCCAGTACATGGTGCAGATAAGGGAGTATCTTGGAATTCTTGCTCGCCCATTCTCCCTGTACCTGATGTATGAATAGGTCTGAGTCCCCAATTACTAGCAACTCTTGGATATTCATGTTAATGGCCATCTTGAGCCCTAAAATGCAGGCTTCGTATTCGGCCATATTGTTGGTGCATGGGAACCTATGTTTTGTCGACACCAGATAATGCTGACCAGTTTCTGATACTAGGACTGCCCCTATGCCAACTCCTTTGAAATTCGCTGCTCCATCGAAAAATATTCTCCAACCGTCATAGGAATCTGCAATATCTTCTCCTATGAATAATACCTCTTCATCTGGAAAATACGTCTTTAGGGGTTTGTATTCTCCATCCACAGGGTTCTCAGCAAGGTGATTTGCTAGTGCCTATCCCTTGATTGCTTTTTGGGTCATGTAGACAATGTCAAATTCACTCAACAGGATTTGCCATTTGGTGAGCTTTCCGGTGGGCATGGGCTTCTGAAAGAAGTATTCAAAGGATCCATCCTTGATATGAGATATGTAGTATAGGCACATAAGTAGTTCCTCAGCTTCTAGGCTACCCAAGTTAAAGCACAACAGGTGCATTTTAATAGAGAATACCGGGCCTCGTACGGAGTGAACTTTTTGTTGAGGTAGTAAATGGCCTATTCTTTATTTACTGTCTCATCATGCTTCCCCAGAACGCAACCAAACACACCATCTAACACTTCGATGTAGAGTAACAGAGGTCTACCTGGTTCAGTCGGGACTAAGACTGGTGGCATTGACAAGTATTCCTTGATTCTGTCGAAAGCTTTTTGGCAGTCATCATCCCATTCGGTGGCGAAATCCTTCTTCAACATCTTGAAGATTGGCTCACAGATAACTGTAGATTGTGCTATGAACTGGATTATGTAGTTAAGTCTCCCCAAGAAACTCATTACGTCCTTCTTGTTCCTTGGCGGTGGCAATTCTTGAATGGCTTTGATCTTCGATGGATCTAGTTCTATTCCCCGGCGACTCACAATAAACCCAAGAAATTTTGCAGCTGGAACCCCGAATGCACATTTTGCGGGATTCAGTTTCAGGTTGTATCTTCTCAGTCTATTGAAGAGCTTTCTCAGATCTTCCATATTATCCGTGGCCTTCTTTGACTTGATAATGACATCATGTACATATACCTCGATCTCCTTGTGTATCATATCATGGAAAATGGTAGTCATGACCCTTATGTAGGTGTCCCCTGCATTCTTTAACCCAAACAACATCATCTTGTAGTAGTACATTCCCCACAGCATAATGAAAGTCATTTTTTCAGCATCTTCTTCATCAATCCAGATCTGATGATAGCCAGCGAAACAATCCACGAATGATTGTAATTCATGCTTGGCGCAATTGTAGATCAGGATGTGTATGTTCGCAAGGGGAAGTCGTCCTTTGGACTGGCCCGATTGAGATCCAGTAGTTGACATATACTCTAACCTTCCTATCTTTCTTTGGCACTAGCACAATGTTGGCTAACCATGTCGGATATTCAACTACCCTAAGAACTTTAGCTTTGACTTGCTTGGTGACTTCTTCTTTGATTTTCAGACTCATATCGGGCTTAAATTTTCTGAGCTTTTGCTTTACCTGCAGACAGGTTTGATCGGTTGGCAATTTGTGAGCCATAATAGATGTACTCAGACCAGTCATGTCGTCGTACGACTAGGCGAATATGTCCTTATATTCTCGTAGAAGCACTGTGTATTCTTTCTTTTATGATGGTGACAAATGAACACTGATTCGTGTTTCTTTGATATTTTTTGCATCTCCCAGGTTAACAATCTCAGTCTCGTCCAGGTTGGACTTAGGTCTGTTCTCAAAATTCTAAACTTCTTTAACAATCTCTTCCGGTATATCATCTTCCTCAGAATCTATGTCTGTTTGTTGCATTGTCTCGTTGCATGTCACATTCATTGGTTCATCAAGATAAGTAATAGTAATACTTTATAAGTAAAGTAATGAGAGAAAATAATAAGAGTAAGATTCATAAGAAAACCGAAATGCTTTGATAAATTCCACAATTGTTTTTGAACATTGGAGCTCTTTCTTGCAAAAATAAAAATGCGAAAGGAAAGTCAACTAGTAAAAAAATAAAGTAGTGCATGATTCTTGTTCAGCCTTGCTACCCCGAGGCTCGTCGGGCTCTGGTGGTTCTGATAGTCCAGTTATTGAGGCATGCTCCTCTGGTTACAGCGTGTATGGAAGGACCTTCCTCCTAAAAAATGACACAACATTCCATATCATCGTCTTCTAGGAATAGATTCCTTACGGCTGCCGGTGCTTCCTCTTATTTAGACCCATCATAGATAACATTGGCTGGGTGGAAGGTCTGCTCCAATTGTTGTATTGGCTGCTCCAGCGGATAGAAAGACTGCGCCATGGTGGCGACCAATTGTTGAACTCCTCCCAAGTGTAATCAAATCCTAAACCGAAGGTGGTGCTATGTTTCTTGAGCTTGATAGGCTTAGCGATTCCCTGGAGGTTCTTGCCAAGTCCCTTGCCAGATTTTTATCCGCTCCAGTTCAGTATGCTTTCAATTTTTTTGTCCCACCATTCGTCCTTATCAACGGCGTTTACTCGCTTGATGTGGTGGTAAGTTTCCCCGCCTATCCTTCTTCTGCCTCCTATTGCTGGGATAGTCTGGCGACTATATATGAGATTGCTACCGTTGCCGTGAATGATCACCTCTTGGTGATTCCACTCAAACTTCACTGCCTGATGTAGCATTGATGCTACAACCCCAACGACATAAATCCATGGTCGTCCCAAGAACAAATTGTAAGATGCCGGTACGTCTATTACTTGAAATCAACATCAAACCAAGTAGGCCCCATTTGGAAACACAGGCTAATTTCCCTAATGGTGGACCTTTGGGAACCATCAAAAGCTTTGACATTGATAGCCCCATCATTGATCTCATGCAGTCCCTTTCCTAATGTCCCGAGTGTAACCAACAAATAAATATTGAGGCTGGATCCTCCGCCAATTAGGATTTTGGTGATAAAATAATCTTCGTACTACACGATGATGTGCAATGCCTTGTTGTGACTAAACCTCTCTGACAACAACTCATCTTTATGAAAAGTGATCTTATGACTTTCTAATACCTGCCCTACCATGTTCGCCATCTCTCCATCGGTAATGTTACTTGGTACGTATGCCTCACTCAACACTCTTAACAAGGCATTCATGTGTGCATCGGAACTTTGTAACAAAGGAAGGATAGAAATCTGTGCCGGTGTTTTGTTTAGCTGATCAATGACTGAGTATTCTTTGGCTTGTATCTTTCTCCAGAGATCATCGAGCCCGATTATAATGATGGTCGGCCGATTAGAGGCCCGCTTGCTTGACTCAGCCAAATGCTTTGGGGTATAAACCCTATCAGTTCTTATCATACCCTTTGCCGCAACGGCTTCCCCGAACATGACCTTCCCTTTTCTTCTAGCCTCGGCTGTGTAGTCCCAAGGTATGGCCTTTGTGTGGAATGCTGTTACTGCCGACATTGCCACTGGAATTGGTGCGATTATCTTTACTCCGAATGGAGTAGACCCCTTAGGCGGTAAAACTGCAACTTCAAAGGGTGTAAGTGTATTTGCCGGTGACATAAACTCAACCTCAATCGGTGCTGGCATCTTTACAGAGGATGGTACTTCAACTTAAGTGGCATTGACATGTTTACCTCGGCGTCCCTAGAAGGCTAAATCTAGACCACAATCGGATTAAGGGTGAATACTGGCTTTTTTGGATCGTCGCCTTCTGTGATTAAATCAATTGATCCCTTGGGGTCCCAGTCATCCTCTATCTCAATCATGTGAACACCTCCGCCCTTGTGGTCTAGCAGAGGGTTATTACGGACATTTGGAGCAGGCTCCTTTACTACAATGATCTTGTTATCAGTCAAAGTATGGATCTTATCCTTCAGAGAGTGGAATTCATCAATGGCATGTCCTTTCATACCGGAATGGTTTGTATAGGATTTATTTGGATTGACCCACTGAGAAGGATTTTTGGTGGTTATGGTAGGGATATCACTGATATAACTAGCAGATTTGAGCTTTTCGTATAGCTAGTCAATTGGTTCAGCAATGGCGTTATACTGTTTGGGAGGTTTGCAGTCAAAATTTGGTCGAGGTCTAGGGAAGTTTTAACGTGGGGGAGGTGATTAATAGTGGGATGGTTGGGTGTTGTAGGCTTGGTAAACATGTACTGGTTGGGAGTATTTGGGTGAAGTGGGCTGATATGCGGGAGGTGGAGATGACTGATAAATGGGTGGTGGAGTATGGTAAGAGGGTGAGGGTTCTTGGTAATTTGTGGTAGGCTGATATGTGATTGGAGGTATTGGATATTTTTGGTACTTGATAGGGGATTTGGTTCTTTGTGCCACCATTATAGCACCTACATCCCTTTTCTTGGACGTACTACCAGACTGTAAAGCCTTATTGGTAGCTTGCAAGGCTTCAAAGTTCGTAACTATACCACTCTTGATGCCTTCATCGATCCTTTCTCCTAGCTTGATGATGTTAGAAAATTTGTGATTCTCGATCAGCATCAGCCTCTCATAATACTGTGGGTCTTGGTCCCGAACAAAGAATTTGTTCATTTGCTCTTCTTCCAAAACAGGCCTAATCTTAGCTGTTTCTGATCCCCATCCAGTAGCATACTCACAATAGGTCTCTGTGGGTTTCTTCTTCAAGTTTTGAATATAGAACACATCTGGCGCTCTCTCCGTATTGAACCTGAATCTGTCCATAAAATCGGATGCCATGTTTGCCCAGCTCGACCACTTCGGATCCTGGCTAATGTACCAAGATAAGGCGTCTCCCTTCAAGCTCCTCATGAAAAGCTTCATGCGGATTTTCTCGTCTCTTTCCACTCCGACCAGCTTGTCACAGTATGTTCTCAAGTGGACCCTGGGATCCTCTGTACCATCAAACATTTTGAACTTTGCAGGTTTATACCCCTCGGGAAGTTCGACATCGGGCTGTATGCAAAAATTTTCATAGTTTAGCCCCTCAATTCCCTTACTACCTTTAACACCTTGAATTCTGCTAGTCAACCTTTTAAGCTCTTCGACCTGATTTCTGATGAGCAAGTCCTTGTCATCGAACTCGGGTGTGCTTGAGAAGGGCTGGGTGGAGTGTGGCATAGTCTCCGTGTAGATAGGGGTATTGTGTTGTGTATGGCAGTGGTCATTTGTGGAGTTCTGGAATTCTGGGATGACCACTGGGGTGTTATTTGAGGTATGGAAGGTATTGCAGCGGTGGTGAGGAGGGGATGGTTTTGTTGCTTTGGGGTGTTTTATGGAGGTACATGATTCTGAGTATTTGGGAAATTAACCTCTGGAGTGGTGAGGGAAAATGACTGACTTGCCAAATTTCGGACTTGATCAAGTTCTTCCTGAAACTTCAACAACTTTTGTTCTAGTTGGGATGCATTTTCCTTGGGGATTAGAGTACCATGAGTGACCTCTACCCGTTCAGTTGAGTTGTTCGAATCTTCCATTTTTCCTTTGTTTTTGTGTCTGATATGACTAGGAGGAGGAGTAGGTAGAGGGCCCTTGGATATCTTGAAATATGATGATATTGCCAGAATTCACGAACTAACCTTTGGGGGAGGGGAATAAACAACAAATAAAAACAAAAGGTAACAAGTTAGTAAGGATTATTAGAGAAATGTTGCAATATTGAAACATGTAGTGCTTCAAATATAAAGCGTGTCCTAATTTTAGAGACCTCATTGTGCCCGAGGTAGACCTAGCAACAAGTTAATTTTGGAGAACTTAGATTGCTAAATGCCTCATTTTATTGACAAAAGGTAGATGAATCCCAAATCAACACTAAAATAACAAGAAATTAAAAGCCACTAATGCCGTTTGTCCTCATTACATTTTGTAAAGCGGAAATGGAAATTTCTATCTATTTGGTCCTAAAGGGAACTTCCCTAGACTCGACATCATTGGCTCCATCGAACATCTTCCCTAGCTCACGCAGTCCCAACAGCAAGTAGGCTCTGGCCAGATGTTTGCCTTCATTTCCTTCAGCAGTCTGGAAATCTTCGACCCTTTTTAGAAACTTCTTTTCCAACTCTACTATACCTAGCTCCAGATATACCAATCGCTTGTTGGCGCTGACAGCCATATCCTTCCACTCTTCAATTAGTTTTTTACTGGCTTCTTGTATCTCACGGTGCTCATTTTTGCATTCTCGGATTCTCTTTCGCAGATGGTTGTACTTGACATGTGCTTCGGCCTTTTCATCGATGACCTTGTGACTTTGAACAAACCCGAGTTTACCCAGACCATTGTGATTGTCCTCCAACTAGCCTGAATAATAGGGAGCACAACCTGCATGCTATCTGTCTGGTTCAATGGTGTCCCTTCCCATGACAATCTTGCAATGCCACATATGCTGATCCTAGCACCTGTAAGGGCTATTATCATTCTAAAAGTTAGCTCGGAAGTGACTCATCTTGTTGACCCTTGGTAAAACCTGCTTCCTACTCGCTTGTCTCATAACCTGAAGAGGTACGTATGGATACGTTCCTATTAGGCCGATTAGTGTTAGGAAAGGTGTGTCCCTGGATCGGACGATGAACTCCTCAGTTGGGAACCACTCGAACGTCAATTGTACTTAGTCCTCAGTAAGATTTTTGAAGAGTTCGACCCATTCTTTAGCATTCTTCGGTTGGGCGAACATGTTGGGCATGTAATTCATTCGCTTTGGGTGATGAAAAGAGATATGATCATCCTAGTCCCTTTGATGGATTTCCTATCGGTATTCACCTTTTTGGAGATTTTCCATGAGCCAGAGTTGAAGTATCAAATTACAACCCTCTAAGTGCTTAGCTCCCTATTGACACCTTTCTAGGGCTCGATATATTTTTGTGATGATTATTGGTACGAGACTGAATGGTTGTCTGTCAATTCCTTCCATTAGAGTTTTGGTGACCATAGCTAGCTTGGTATGGATCCTTGCTTTCTTCATTGGAAATATTATCATCCCCAAGAAATAGAACATGAAGACAAATTCCCTTCAGTGAATATGCCCCAATGATATAAGGGCGAACTCATCAGGATAAGTACGGTTAGATTTGCTGTGACCGTACCTCTCGTACAAGTAATCAAAGGGAATGTGCGACTCTTTCAAACATGTCAAGTCTGGATTCTTCTTTAGACCCATCATTTTGAGAAAACCTCTCCCCTTGCGGTTTTTTGGCATTAACAAACCCGGAGTTTCCACTGTATACCAGCCAGTACTACTATTTCCTCGAGAAGGGGTGTCATCTCGATGTCTCCGAAATAGAACACAGACCTATCACAATCCTTGAATAGAGTAGCAGTTTCTATGATCTTGTTGTTGGGTTAGATTTCCAGGAGAGAAAGTAGGTTCCCCAAATATTTGCAGACAAGAGTCTGATCGCTGGAGGGAAAATCTTTTCACCAGCTTAGTAGTTTGGGGTGGATGTTGGTGACCATGCCGAATCTGGGGACTTCGTGCCTCATATTGCTGCAAGAAAATAATGTTAGGCCCTTCCCCTACCGGACTCGGCTATCTAATATTAACAATTGGCAAAAAAACATTTAGTTCTCCAAATAAATGCACAAAACGTGGTAGTGTCTGTTTGGGTTTTGGGGAAACCTAGTGGACTTTGGACAAGGCTATCTTAAGGAGTCATTATGCGGACAACATAACTGACTTAGCTAGGTTTGACAATGGTGCATGTACAATTAAAGAAAGTACAATTTCTATGGGGTATTAGACTGGTACCCTTGAGCGGACAACTCAAGAGGGAAAGGCACGGAACCATCGACTATATCATTGATCGACTGGTTTTACCGCAAATATGCATTTTCCGGATTTAGGGGGTGATAAATATCGGAAGAACGCAACCACTCATTATAAACATTGTTATTTATTTTTTGGCATGAGCGGAATATGATGTTGAAAACATGCTTATGCAATAATTAAAACAAGTTTCCACGTATTTTTACGTTCATTAAAATAATAATTACCAAAATTTAAAATAGTAATAAAAGAACACAGTAAAGGAAAGTGGTAAAAGAAATAAGGGAGAGAAACAAAAGATAAGTCAGTTTTGTAGTAGAAGAGAGAATTAAATCTTAAAAGGATTAGACAAATAAAGACATATAAGAAATGTAAAATAACATTAATAGCTTGAAATGGTAAAATCCTAAAAGATATCCCCAGCATAGTTGCCATGCTGTCGTGCCCCCTTTTTCTTGCGAAATCGGGTTTATGACATTCGGGAAGACAACTCATTCCTTTTATGAATTGGGTTTTGGAATTGAAGTGTCTCCACCGAATGATTTAAGTGCATTAGGAAACTAAGGAGGGTTTGAGTCAAATAACCAGAGATTGGGTAAGGGCTTGAAATTATTCCAAGGGGAAGGTATCAGGCACCCCTCGGAATTTACTAGTGTGGTTCCCAGCCAAGCTATCGTTGTGACTTTAGGTACACATAGGCAAGTAGGACTTCAAATAAGAGGGGAGATTTTTACATAAATGTTAGAAATAAAAAAAAGTCGGAAAGAATTAAAGAAAGTTGATTTTCTTAGCAGAAATGTTTTTAAAAGATTTCAAAAAAGAAACAAAGAACAAATGGAAGGGGGTCCTAGGTTTATTAATAATATGGATTACCCCACACAACATCCGATAATCACTCCTCAGTGAGGGGCTACGCGTGATGTTATCCCGTGGTCATCATATGCATATCTATCCTTTCCCACCACATTAAGGTACTAAAGCATGAAATTGTCTCGTTTACTTATTGGATGCTATTACCCACCCCAATCCTATCAATCCCGGAGGTACTTGGGACTAGTAATCCTAAAGGGAGGAGATGTTGGGCTTATTTGTGGTTTCAAAAGGTAAAAATACTAAGGCGACCAACAAAACACATATAGCAAGTTTAGGAAAGCATATAAACATATAAAAGGCTCATACAGACCTCCTTTAAACCAAAGAAAGCACATAGTTTAGCATGTCTTGCACATACTGTTTAGGGTCTAATTAAAACTTAAAAGTTGAGGCAGACTGATTTATTATATATTTCAAATAAGAAACCCAAATCAGGCCTGCCTGCTGGTTGTAGTTAATAAAATCTGATTCAGTTTATAAGATTATCCTATGGCTTGTCTAAGTGTTATTAGGCATGATATCTACTGATTTCAGAAGTAGATTGATTACAGACTGATTTAAGAAAAGTTGCCAGTTAAAAGCGAGTTTTAGAAAAGCACAAGTTCTGCCATTGATAATACATTATTACTGCTAGTTTTAGACTTATAAACAAGTGAGGTGATTCAGATTTGATTAAAGCTCCTATAGGCATGCTTTCTATACGTTTGTCAACTTTAAAACACTGGTATAGACATAAAGAAATGCAGAAATCCTATAACATGATATCTAGGTGTTGCATTTTATTACGAACATGACATCTGATTGCATTTGGTTATTAAGACCTATAAACATGTTTGCCTAGTGAGATGTGGATATGCAAGAATCAAAAAGGACCTATAGGCATATTTTCTACATGCATGTGCATCCTATAGACATGATATCTATATATGAGAATGCAGAAATCATATAGACATGGCAGCTATATGAGAGTGCATAAATCAGAAATTCTTATAGACATGTTATCTACATATGAGAATGCTGAAAGTAGAAATTCCTATAGGCAGATTATCTACATGTGGGAATGAAGAAATCCTATAGACATGGTATCCATATATCAGAGTGCAGAAATCAGAAATTTCTATAGGCAGGTTATCTACTCCATTTGCATGTGTGGTTACCCTTCCCTTTTCACTAGCCATCCCCAAGATTTTTATTATAGCCCAAAAAGTAAAGAAAGGGAAAATACATCAGAAATTAAAATTACAACCTAGGAGAGCCTGATTCAGACTTCCTGTCTGAAGCATGAAGTAAACCAACTCCAAAGATCATATTTCAAAGCCTTTTTCCCATTTGGGTGTGCTAGAGTTCCCTAAGAGTTTCATAAGAACTCCGGGAAATGCTTATACCCAAATGTATCACCATATTAAGACATAGTGCAGTATGGAAGGGCCAACCCTCAGGTGTCCAAGTTCAGAGGGAACTCAAGGTCCCAATGCAAGGCTCACATGGGGGGGGGGGGAAGGGGGTAGAACTTCGGAACTAAGAGAGAGTGCAAGCGTAGAAGTGCAATTTTGATAGGCGAAAAGGAAGAGGGAAGCAATTCACATTAATACATATAAGGGATAGGGAATGGGGGAATTTGCAAGAGCCAAAGAAAAGCAGGCTGATGGGCACACCCAGTAATGGGATATGTTGGCACACCCTCCAGCCTGTTTATATACAGGTTATAACCATATTGGTTCAAACTTAATTCATGAGCAGCAACTCATATTGCCATGCCTTAAGTTACAACTCACAAACACATAGGAGTAATAGGGTAGGGGAGCAAGGATTCACAATAGAAATATGCACAAAGATATGAGCATACTTAATTTAAATGTTGAATTCTACAGAAATAGTAAAGTAGACATGGATAAAAGCTGTAAATGAACACATTGTGGTGATGCTGAAACTTAAATTAGGACAGACCAGTTTCAATGAAACAAATAGAGAAAATGCAGTAGTCTCGTAAAATCCACAGCGTAGACAAGAAAAGGGAGTACTATTATGTGTAAGTAAGATTTCAGAAGAGATTGTAAAGTTTTGTAGTGTGTTAATCGCGTGTGTTTGTGAAAAAGGGTCGTGCCTTTTATAGTGTAAAAATAAGGCAGAAATAAGGTAAGAAAATAGTTGAAGAACTGATTGTCAATCAATTACACAAGTCTCCCTTAAATTAATGGATTCAGATTCAAACGGGTGAAACCAATTAAGGAAAGAAATTGAATAAACACTTTGTGAACATCATGCAATTAAGGGCACATACATGAAAATGTTATTTAAGGGTAATGTTTTGAAGTACATGGTTTGTACAAATAAGGTAAGGAGATCAATTAACAGCCAGTACATCATAAGGTCTGAGATTTGTATGAATGAACTGAGTAAAAAGATGGGATAAAGGTTTTTAACTTAAGGGAAATCAACAAACAATGGAAAGGGAATCAATTAGACCTATATTTAGAAGGGATTCTTAATTAATCACAAGTTTGAAAATCTTTTTTAGAGGAAGGTTAATCACACATAATGTCACGCCCCAACCTTGGGAGGCACGACCAACGCTCAATCAAGTGAACCTGACTAAACAAGCCTTATCGAACACTTTCTACCCCAAATCGATATGAATACGGAACCCATGATTTTCATTAATTTAGACGAGGATACATGGTGCATACTACATCATTGGTTCATTTCATAGCACAAAGATTTACCGTAGCTTCAAAGATTCTATTAGAGTTACAATTTATGGAAATCACAAGTTTAGGATTACAACATAGATAGTGGACTCCCCGAACACCCGTACATAACCCACACTAGTGTCTGCAGAGCCTCTAAGGATAAAATAAATAAGCATAAATATGCCGGCAAGGCCTCGGCTATACCTCAAAAGTGGAAATCTGTAATAACAAAAGATACACCATATAGCCCCTTGAAAGAAAAAGGGGCTCAACAAGACTTCGAGTAGAAAAATGATCCGCTACAAACGATCGGCACTATCCGCTATGGAGCCACCTACATTCATTTAAAAATGTAGCGCCCCGGCAAAACGGACGTTAGTACCATGGAATAGTACTAGTATGTATAACTAAACACCATTTTATTTGAAAGAACTATCAAATAGGTATAATTAAAAAACATGGGTAAATCAAGGATGCAATTCATATAATCATTCATACAATTTCCAAAACATAGATTAGGGCATTTCTGTCACATGCTCACTACTGTTCTCAATACCACCGCCATCTTGAGCGGAGTCCAATCACGACCCGATCGGCTAGGTCACCTCGTTGGAGGCATAAATATAAATCAATAATTCATTTCCCTTATCCGGAATCCAATATCAGCACATTACCACCACGTGTGCGGCATGGTGTCCGATCACGACCCGATCGGCTAGGCATTGCCTAGGCATTACTCCTTTCTCATTAGTCAACACCTTTAAATCTTTATTTCACACATATCATATCAATTCCTTGGCGCTCATGGCCACCATTATCACATCGTTTTTCCCTTTTTCAATATTCATTTTACAAGTTTTGATCATAGACATATACCATAATAATTTAAGTTACAATTACAGGTGAGTGAGCACATAGCTAGCATGAATAATTCTTTTTTTTTTGATGTTGTCTCATAGCCCAAGTATTTCAATACATAATTGTACTTTTTCATCCTTCTCTAATTATCAAGAATGGTACATTATTCACATTGAGGCACATCCTTCACGTACATCCTTCACGTACATGTATAGATAATTGCAAATCAATTAAAGCGTAATAAAAGTCATACACTAACCAATTCAACTCTTACCATACTTTTTAAAGGCCAACGGTGCTCAATTTCAAATAAAAGGGGGTTTTAGCCATGCATACCTCAATAAAGCTTTCCTTACTCTTTTACAAATTTTCGGAACTCTTAGTACTTCGATCTCTTGAGATGAAGGTCTAGGGGTTTTCACTTGATTTTCTTCAAGGATTTAGCCATATCTTATGGAGTAATTTGATGGGGAGACTTTCCCTCTCTAAAACCCCCCTCTCTCCCTCCAGAAATGCTCAGAAGAATGCTTAAAATGAGCTATAACACCGGATATATCGATAGGGAGGTCCGGTTAAAAATTAGAAAATTGGAGCCCCAAGTCAAATATGCGATCGCAAGAGTAAACATGCGGTCTGCATAATGGACTGCAAAATGCTCCCCAGAAAATGGGCACTCTGACTGAGTCTGCGACAGAAATGCGGTCCGCATTCACATTCTGCGGTCGCAAAGTGCACCGCAGAACTGACCCTCACAAAATTCAAAGGAAAATATGCGACGACTATGCGGTCTGCATTTTGATTGTGCGACCACATTTTCGACCGCATAGTTGATTTTAATTTTAACCAACATTCTGACTAACTCCGCGGCAGATATGCGGTCCGCATACCTGATTTGCGGCCGCATTCTGGACCGTATTTTTTGCATTTTTTTGGAAACTTATTCTTGACTTTTTAATGCATTATTCAATCCATAATGGTCTGCACCGCGGCGAGCAAGATCGCCGCGCGGTATATTTAAGAATTGCTAACACATGCTCCTAACTTGGCACAACGGGATCCGAGTTTTCGAGTAGGCATTTCACGGGGCCTTACACATAAAGAGCACACAAACACGTTGAGTTGAGAGAAGATGTTGTGCCATTGCAAAGTCAATAGAAAAATCCAGTAAAAAAGAAGAGTTTAGCAAAAGGTCAGAATCATATGAAACTCGAAATTGGTCTGGAAGGGTTGGGGTTTTGAAATAAAAACCGTAGTTCAGGCAAATCACAAAGCAAAGATGAGAGGGCAAGCAATTGAATTGAAACATGTTTTAGAGGTTTCAGAAAAGAACTTAAACTTCTAACATGCTACTTTCAGCAACAGAACTCATGAGAAACATGACAGAAAAGTAACATGCAAACACGGTAGAAGGGTTCAAAGCAAACAGAGTGGAAGAAACAAATTCGAAGCATAATGAGAAAAGACAGATAATAACAGTAGAAGAAACATGCTTAAGATGATCTTCTTGAAGAAACTCAAACAAGGTTCAGTAGAAGGAAAATAGCAAAACACTTAAGAAACAATAGAAAATATAGTAGGTGAAACATAACAGAACATTATAGAAGAAAATACTAAAACATAGTAGAAAAGCATATGAGAACATAGTATAGAAAACACAGTAGAAGAACATACAAGAACGGGGTATAAAAACATAGTAGAAGAACATACAAGAACATGGTAGAAGAAAAACATAGGAGCACAGTAGAGGCAAATACACACAAAACAAAAGGGAAATAAAGTCAGAGAAACACTTGAACATTTTTCTAGAACCCTAAACCGGAAAAGAAAGATTTAAAAAAAAAAGGTTTTTGAAAGAATAGTTAGGAAAATCGTTTGAAAACTCAAAAAAAGCATAGATACACAACGGATATAAAGGAATTGGAGAAAACCTTGAAGGGTTAGGGTTCAGAAGAACCTTAGAAATGAGAAAGGCTTTGAAAAAGTTACCTATTTGAGTTGGAGAGGTTAGGATCAGGCTCAGACAATCATGGTACGCCGGAGCAAGGCCGGAGGTGGCAGTGGAACCTCGAATCGATAGTGGTATGGGTACAAACCTTCAAGTTCTGGGCTTGAATCCTCAAAGATCAGGTGTGTAAGAGTAACAAGAGGTAGGTATAAGACTCTTACAGCCTTGGAAGCCATGGATTCCGGTGGTTTTCAAGGCGGAGGTAGTAGGAGGCGGCTAGGCTTCAAAGAAGGTTCGAGAGAGTTTGAGAGAGTGGAGGGTTTCAGAGGCGGCGGGTTGGTGAAAATGATTAGGGATAAGGGGGGGTTGGAAAATTAAAAAGGAAAGAATGAAGCGTGGCCGTTGATCATTTTGATCAACGGCCTGGATTAATTGGGGAGCCGGGCGGGTTGTATTTAATTGGGTCAGGGGCGGGTAATTTAAGAATTGGGCCGTGCAA
The DNA here is from genome assembly GCA_026770625.1 of Nicotiana glauca. Classification (NCBI taxonomy): domain Eukaryota; kingdom Viridiplantae; phylum Streptophyta; class Magnoliopsida; order Solanales; family Solanaceae; genus Nicotiana; species Nicotiana glauca. The sequence continues at coordinate 176,712 of MU684470.1, forward strand.
TTTGGGATTGAAATTGGGTTTAATTGTGGGGCTTTTTTAGGCTTAAATTGAAATAAGTAGGGCTTGTATTTAAATAGTCACTTTTTCCCTTTTTTTTAAATAAAAATAGTAGAATAATTTTAGGAAACCAATTAAAGCTACTAAACTAATTAATAATATAAAAATATTAAATTAGAAATACTGGAATCAATTTTGTAATTATTACGGAATTAGATCTTAAAATAGGCTAATATTGTAATTATATGCCATTTATCTTTAAAAATACTAAATAAATTTGTAAAAATATGAAAAAGTTACCTTAGCTATATTTTGGTATAAATATGAAAATACAATAAATGAATCACCAAAATGATAATTTGGGGAATAATTATTGATTTTTTATTGATAAAATAGGTCAATAAATTGATTTAAAAATCTTTTACAAATTAGGAAAAATAATAAAACATTTAGATATACTTATATATGCATATATATGCTATTTTTAAAGTATTTTGCATATAAAAATATGAGAAAAATTGGGTATCAACATTGATCATTTCCATGTCGGCTTTATCTTGCTCCATATGCTCAGCTTTGGACTCACGAATTGTTTTGCGCAACTTGTTCTACTTCATATGTGCTTCGGCAACCTCGTGTATGACCCTATTTCTCGGACCAACTCTCGGATCAAAGATTCTTGCTATGTTATCATCCAACCATGAGGAGTAGAAGTACGTGTGACCAGCATGATATCGTCCCAGCTCGATGGTATCCTTAATCTTTAAGTTCCAGATGTGTTGTGTTTCATTCTTATATGGGATGGCATCATCCTGAAAATTAGCTATGAAGTGACTCATTTTAGCGACTCATGGTATGACCTGTCTCCTGCCTGCCTGTCTCATAACCCTGAGGGTAACATAAGGGTATATGCCCCTTAACCTAATTAGTACCAAGTGCGGGACATCCCTGGATCTGATGATGAACTCGTCGGTAGAGAACTACTCGAACATCCATTGAACCTGGTCCTCAGTTAGCTTGTTGAAAATCTGCCCCCATCTTACAACATCCTTAGGTTAAGCAAACATATCTAGAATATAATTCATTCTCATGGGGTGATGAAATGCTATGTGATCATTCCATGGCCTTTGCGGGAACTCCTGACGGTGTTGACCATTTTGGAGATGTTCCAACAACTAAACTTGTAATAGGAAATTGCTACCGTCGAAGAATCAAAACCCCTTCTCATAGTGGTCCAAGGACTTGTACATATCTGCAGTTGATCATGGGGAAAATGGTATATGTTTGCCCCTCAATCCCGTCCATTAAATTTTTGGCCACCATGACCAGCCTGGTGTTAATTCTGTCCCCTTGGATTGGGAACACCAGCATGCCCAAGAAATACACAATGAACACAAAGAACCTACGATGAATCCAACACAAGGAGGTGATCGGGAACTCATTATCAAAAATACAGTAAGAGCTACCGGGATCGTATCCTTCATAGAGAAAGTGAAAAGGTATGCAGGAGTTTTTCAGGCACTCCAAGTCATCATTTTTCTTCAGCCTCATCATCTTAAGGAATCCACTAGTGGTGCGATTTTCAGGAAATAATAAACTAGGGCTAACCCAAGGCAACCCAGCAAAACCCCCTATTTCTGATAGAAGATGGGTCATTTTTACGTCCCTAAAGCGGAACACAACCCTCTCTTTGTCCCAAAACATGGTGGCAACCTCGATCAATATTTTGTTTGGCTGAAGATCCAACTGAGAAGGAAAATTTCCTAAGACTCGTTTCACATGGTTTTGGTCACTCGAGGGAAGGTCCCTCCACCAATCTAGCAAAAGTGAAGGTATGCTACCGACCATGCCGAATTTGGGGACTTCGTGCCTCATTTTCTGCAAAACAAATATAGGTTAGGCCCTTTACCCCTCCAGGTTCGTCTATTGATACAAGAATTATTAGAATATTGGAACTTATTTCTCCAAATTAATGCACACAATCATGATTGCGTCTCTTGGGATTATGGAAAACCCGATGGACTTTTGGGTGAGGATTGTCTTGAAAGGTTATTATGTGGACAACATATTAATCCGGCTAGGTTTTACCATGATGCATGCACAATTAATCAGATTAAGGTTACTATAGAGGTCTAGACCGGAACCCTCAAGCGGACAACTTGAGGGGGAAAGGCACCGAACCATCGAACGAACCGCTGATCGATTAGATTTAACACAAATACGCCTTTCCAAATTTAAAGGGTGATATATAGGAAGAATGAAAACACTCATCAAGTGTTGCTTTAGTATTGATTAGGTACGAGTGGAATATGATGTTGAGCATGATTTATGTAACAATAAATAGTATTTTGTCAAGTATTTGCACATTTTAAAATGATAAATGTGGTATTCAAACAATTGAAATACAGTTACTGTCACACCTCTTTTTTCAACGGCGCTTTAACATACTCCGGCTAAAATGGAATATATGTATAAGCGTAAAAAGAGTTTTCCCAAATAAAGGACGGTCGGAACGGGATTAGTTATTTAAATTTTTCAGAGTCGCCACTTGAGAATATAATGGTGTCTCAAGTCACCGAATTAATCCCGAACCGAGGAAGGTTTGACTCTGTTACAGTCTGCGAACTAGAAATCCTAGGTAAGGAATTCTATTAATCCGGGAGAAGGTATTAGGCATTCCCGAATTCCGTGGTTCTAGCACGGTCGCTTTAACTATTGTATTTTTGATTTCATCTGATTTTGTTACATGCTAATTTCTGTGCTTTTATTTATAAACTTTTAATTATCATTTATTTGAAAGACTTGCGACATTGTGAAAGTACGTTTTCGACC
>MU684475.1:0-43496 GCA_026770625.1 Nicotiana glauca
TGCACTGGGTCCCAACATGTAATCAATGCTTTGACAATATCCCCCCGAGGCACAATATCTAGCAAACCGGTGAGAGCTTTCAAATATTTCTTAACTTCATCTTGCCCTTCTTTGCCCAAATCATTCCACCACATACGTAACTCCAAAGGGATCTTATGCAAGAATGATTCATTCTGAGTCGTGCTCATCCTGCACATTTATTAAGGTGATTTAATCATTTATTTATGACCTAAAAAAAAGCACTATAGATTTTGTTTTTCAATTCTAATTTTTACAAGTAAAAAAAAAACTAATTTGCCAATACGACCTTTCAGCACTTCCAAGAGAAGATTTTAAGGTTGTGTTCGCTAACCGTTAGGAAATGATTCAAAAGTGGCCATTTTCAAAAACAGCCTTCCCGCGCCCTTTTGGGACATTCGACTATTTTGTCAAAACGGCATCACTTAATTTATTTATGACAACTAAAGTCAAAATTTTCAAATTTTCTGGCTATTTTTTGCAAAAAGGTGTGGTTGGACCCGTCAAGGGGTACCTACGTATCTCACATGTGGTGAGAATCAAACCAGCGTAGTTCGGGCAAACTATTTTAAAATAAACCCCCTTTTTTCTAATTTTTTGGCAAAATCAAATAACCAAAATATTTTAAAGCAAAAATTTTATTTCCAATTTTATTGACAAAACAAACTATGTATTTTGATTTTTGAAAACAAAACAAAAAAAAAACAATTTTTTTTTTTAATTTGCAATAACCCTAAAAACTCTTTTTATATTTTCTTTTTGCTTTAGTTAAAACGAATTATTTAGAAATCAAAATCTTTCTATTTTCAACCCCTTTGTTTTATATAGAATTTCGGCAGAGTTTCGATAGTATTTGGATATCGGTTTTTCTAAAATTTAAACAATTACTATTATCTTTTTTTTCCTTTTTCTCAATTTCACAAAAAATTTCTTCTTCTTCCTTTTTTTTTCTAACCGGTCAGCATGATGGCCCGAGACAAATAAATGCAACACGTAAAATGCATGGTGGTCATTTCATATCCGGATACCTGTCCTAGACGGACCTAATCCCTGTATTGAGTCNGTAACTTGTCCAGCCTCTTTCTTATTTATGGGTATTGACACTAACAGAATAGGGAGTCTAAAACAGTAAGCACATCCCTGGAGGTGAGAAGAGAAGGGTTTTCGGCACAGTTTATATACAATTCAAATAATATCAAAGCGGTAAACATTTAGCACGTTAATTGTGAACATATAGGGAAATCAGATACAAACAAATACAACAATTATTCCGAGCTCTAATTCTTAATCCCTGAACCAAAATTCTGGGTTTCTTATCCCCAGCAGAGTCGCCAGAGCTGTCACACCTCCTTTTTTACGAGTTTTAATACACCCCGCGAAGGGCGTAAAGGAGTTTATCCAATCAAAGGACAGTCGGAACGGGATTTAATATTATTTATTCAGAGTCGCCACTTGAGAGATTAATGGTGTCCCAAGTCATCGGTTGAATCCCGAACCGAGAAAAATATGACTCTGTTAACAGTCCGCGAACCAGAAATCCATATAAGAAATTCTGTTAACCCGGGAGAAGGTGTTAGGCATTCTCGGATTCCGTGGTTCTAGCACGGTCGCTCAACTGTTGTATTTGATTTTATCTGATTTCAATACATATTTTANTGCCGTACCAGTACGCCCGTAACTTTTAACACATTTCGACTTCGTTGAGATTTGGATTTGGGTCACATAAATGTGCACCCGTATTTGGGAAGGTAATATTATTAACATACGTGCCTAAAGCGACTACCTGTTTATTATATTTAGGGAAGACCGTGGAATTCGCTAAACGGTTCTCCCAATTTCTAAGTATTTTTGACTCAACCATTTATTGAGGGCCCCGCAATTATGTATTTGACTTGGCGAGGCTCCTCTCATTTGTATTATTAAAGTCCAAGCCTAGAGCAACTATATTTTCTATTTTTTTGTTTTTGTATCCAAACAATAAAGGGAAAGTCTTAACTATTTTAGCTTGAATCCATTACTTAAGTCGAAACTCAATTTTTATATTTATGATTTAATTTCCTTGTTCCTATTGTGATTTCAGCATAAGAGAATTTATATTAACTTTGGGTTTCAGAATGTTTGGCCCAGCATAATAAAATATTTCATCATGGTTTTGGGCCTCAGGACGTTTGGCCCAACAGAATAGTGCAAAATCCAATTCATTCATCAACCTTAGATTTACTATCAGAAATTAACCAATTCAAACTTTTGTACGACTAATTTAACAAGCCAGCCTCACAAATTGCTGAACAAGCATGATCTTACACTACTTGTGAGTATACTATCCTACAAATTCAGAACTCTAGTATTCACGTTTTTACTATCACTTTTATTAAGCAGTTGATAATAGTTAACTGACCACATTGCATGTTTAGCTATTGATAATAGGCCAGTATTGTCATGATACCTATTTGGTGATTATTCATGGTTCATATTCCTAATTGCCTGATTTCTAGTTCATTTACCTTTAAAATCAACCTCGAATATTAATGTGAATTAAAGTATTATTACCTAAAACTACTGGATTTTACAGTAATATCATAATACTGTGTCAAAGTTAGTCTAAGTGATAACATATTTGACTTAGCACATGAATTTTTATTCCTATTTCTGATTTCAACAAATGAAGTTATTCTAAAAAAATAAAATTGATGAAAAATACTAGCAGATTATTTTCAGTTTTTTATTCATGCTATATTAAATAAAATTCAAATCTAACAAGATATCTCATTATCCTAGATGATCACAAGTACTTCAAACATTATTCATAATGATCTAATACTTAATAAATGTCCAAATGTTCAAGCGTCCAAACACAGTCCCGATTTATACAGTCCAATACAAATTAACTAATCCTATCAAATACAAATAACTACTGCATCTATATAATCTAATCAGATTTAAACTCATTTATTAACGAAACTTCAGAATAATAATCAGATTCTCATTTTTATTTGCTCAAAAGCTTGAAATCACATCAGTGTTGAGTACGATTGTGTACCTGAGTAGAAGAAAAATGTAAGAAAGAGAATTAGATCTCTAACGATCAGCAACAGCAACAGGAATTAACGCAGCAAACTCAATCACAGCCTCAACACCACCAGATTTTAACCAAAAGTATAGGATATAAACCAGGAGAATACAATTAACCAATTTCAAAACGAAATTCCAGCCTTTCAATCACCAGAATCAGAAACAATCAACAAAACAGCCTTCGAGTTGAGTTTAGATCAATGAAACAATAGATTTTGGATATTTTTCTGTTAAGTCTAATGTTTTTTGAGTTTTGGAAGTGGTTAATTGCGAGAGTGTGGAGCTAGAATGGCAGAATTACTTTAAGGAGATTTTCAGATTGCCAAACTTGTAAAATGAGGCATGTAGATGCCTATTTATAGATTTCAAAATGGAGGGAATTTTGAATTTTATAATTTACACTATGGCCCCTCTTTTATTTCAGTTTCATCCCTATCCTTTACTTGTAATTCAGTTAACTACCCTCTATTTGTTAAGAATTATATTAATCACCACATCTCGAACCTTCTACCCTTATGTAATTCCTTATTTGCCCCTGCTTCACTTAGAAATCTACCCTATTGCCATTTTCCTCTACCCAGACTACCCTCACTCCTTTAAGTTTATTACCATTCACCCTTTTAATGTTCCCAAAAGACCCCTGAACCTTTAATTGAATTTACCAAATACCATTCTGCCCTTTTACCCTTTTAACCCTGAATTACTAAACTATTAAACTAATACGACCTCAATTTTCAAAGTTAATCAAAATTTACCAAATCCCCTAATTATTAACACTGATCAGAACTTTAACAACTGAAATATCTAACAATTAAGAACCAAATCAGCTATAACCATACTAATTACTGTCAATACTAATTAACCCTAAGAAACCAAAATTTACTAATTATTACCACTGACTAACGATACAAATATCAGAATTAACTAAAAAAATTAACTCTAACAACTATCAGAATCAAAAATTAACAATTAACAAAATCGACTGATTTCAGAAACAAATGAAACGGATAAAAATCATACTAAAAATCTAGTTATACTAATTTTGATATCAAATCCGAATCTATTTATTAAACCCTAATATTAATATCTAAGATATTATTTTCTCAACAAGAATCAGTAGTCTTTTTAGCAAAAACAGAATTTAAAAGACAAATAATGGAGAACAAGTAAAAAACACATACAAGAATCTCATGCACGAATAGAAGACCAAGAAACAGAAGTAAATAAAAAAGAAGAAGACACTTAGCTTTTAATTTTTTTTAATTTTTTTTCTTGAACAACCTTTCTTCTTTCTTCTTTCTCTCTCTTTTTAGTTGATAACATCTTTCTTGACATTTTTTTTTGGTCATCGGAGAAGCTTCAACCTTTGATTTGAGCCACTCCAGTGACCTTTAAGTCTCAAGACCTTCAAAAATGGGTTAAGGGCATCAGGGAGGTGGTATGGTGTGATTCTGGTTTAGTTTGGATGAACTAGTGTTCGCCGGAGTTAGGGTTCCGGCGACACTTTTTAGATATTCGAGCAAAACCAAGGGAATTCGAGGGAAACGGGTAGAGGGGAGGATTCAGGGGTTCGAAGAGGTTCTGGGGTGTTATTTATGGAGTGATTAGCGATGGTATCGTCTCCCGCCGGTAGGGTTCCGGCAGGGTTCTGTGAAAGAATATAGAGGCGGCTGGGTTAGACGAAGGAGAAGAGAAGTAAAATGTTTTTAGGGTTTAGATTTATTTCAGTATATTAAAAGAGTATCATTGAATTGGAACCGTTGGATTAAATCATATTAACGGCTCAGATTCCTTGATCCAATATACGGCGTCGTTTGTTTAAATGAAAACTTAACCTCGTCCGTTGGATTAATCAAGTGAACGGCCCAGATCACTCTACGCAAACGTCGTCGTTTTATTTTCTTGAGGAGATCAGGCTTCAACCGTTAGATCAATTCATTTCAACGGCTAGGATTAGATTTACTTAAACGGGGTCGTTTGGATTGTGACTGGGGCTTGACCGGGTTAGACTCTTTTTTGGGCTGGGATATTTATTTGTTTTGGGTTTTGGGTGTAATTGGCCCAAAGTCCTTTTATTTCCTTCACACGTTTTTATATATTGTATTTTCACTTTGTATTTTTATTTTTTTATTTGTCTTTTCCAATTTTATATTTTTTTCGATTTTATTAAATTGTTAAACTAATTAAATTCTAAAATTTATTTAATATCTATTTTATAGTAATTTTCAATTAAATCACTAAAAATGCTATTTTTTGATTTTTCTTTAATTTGTAAAATTGAATTAATACCAACATTGTAAAATCAAAAAATCCTAATGCATATGCATATTTTTTTATATTTTTTAGTATGAATTATTAGGCAACTAATTAACACAAAAATGCAACAAATTTCAACAAAAATTGTAAAAATAATGAAAAATTATTTTGTTTGGATTTTAGGAATAATTTGCTTAGGGCAAAAATCATGTGCTCACAGCGATCGCGTGAGGCTGTAAGGTTGTTGTTCGCGAACGCATGTGGTAGGTCGCGTTTGCATAAGGCTAAGTGGACCAGAGGTTGACCACGAGTTTGTGTATCGCGAACGCTATCCCTTGTTCGCGATGGCGTAGGTCCAACATACATATTGAGGATACTAAGAGATCCTTGGGATACTGAGAGATCCTCGGTTGTTATCTCGGTGTTGAACGACATTCCTTTTTGGTGATATTTTGTCTCAGCTATAGTTGTTGTTATTCTTATTATCCTGTGTTACTTCTTACTGTTAGCTTTGAATTATGTTGTCGTACTCTATACTATTTTACCTTGTTTTTTAGCTATAATCAATAGAGCGCCGGCCTTCCTCGTCACTACTCAATCGAGGTTAGGCTTGGCACTTACTGAGTACTTATGTGGTGTACTCATGCCCTTCCTGCGCATGTTTTTCATATGCATATCCAGGTACTTCAATTCAGCCCTACCATCCTTGAGGCGGGGTGATCCATCAGAGACTTCGAGGTATGTCTGCTGCGTCCACAAACCGAGGAGTCCCTTTCCATTCTATCTCATAGTATTAGCCTTTCTATATTTACTTTTGTTTAGACACTCTAGAGTTAGAACACTGTAGTTATTCCACAGCTTGTGATTTCATGAGATTCCAGGTTTTGGGAAATGTAGTTTCATTTTAAGAGTTTGCATTGTATTATTTTTGTAGTTTTGGATAGTTATATTGTGTTGTTTTTTTTCCGCAATTTGTTAGGCTTACCTAGTCGTAGAGACTAGGTGCCATCACGATAGTTCACGGAGGGCGGATTTGGGTCGTGACAAGTTAGTATCAGAGCTCTAAGTTCATAGGAGTCATGAGTCACAAACAAGTTATTTAGAGTCTTGCTAATCGGTACGAAGATGTCTGTACTTATCTACGAGAGTCTATGTAATTGTTTGGAAATTTCCGTTTCATTTGATTTCCATGTCGTGCGAGATTTTGATATCACAATTCTAAACTTCTGTCTTCTATTCACAGATGGTGAGGGCACGTGCTACCCGAGATGATCAGGTACCCGTGCCCCCTACTGGAGACATCAGAGGCCGAGACCAGGGTAGAGGCCGAGGACGCGCATATGGTACAGCCAGAGCACCCGCGCGAGCTGCCCTCGAGCAGCCACCAGCAGTTCCAGCCATAGTCCAGACACCCGACACGCCTACTGCTACTACTACTCCATCACTCCAGGAGACTCTGGCGCAGTTTATGACTATGTACACCACTCTAGCTCAGGAAGGGTTGCTTCTCCTTGCTGCAGCTACATCCCAGGCCGGGGCAGGAGCACAGACTCCTACCGCCTGCACTTCTGAGCAGTGGGTGCATATTGATTAGGTCCCAAGGATTATTCTTGTACAGCCGGTAGCCCCAGCTAAGCCCGAGAAGAGGGCAGTAGCTTCAAAGGAGGAGCAGAAGAGGCTTGAGAGGTTCAAGAAGTTTTAGCCTCCTACATTTAGCGGACTAGTCTCAGATGATGCTTTTGGATTTCTAGAGGAGTGCTACCGCATCCTTCGTACCATGGGTATATTAGGATCGAGCGGGGTTTCCTTCACTACCTTTCAACTTCAAGGAGCTGCATATTAGTGATGGTGTGCTTATGAGTTAGGCAGTCCAGATGAGGCAGCTTCGTTGTCTTGGGATCAGTTTTCCGATATGTTCACGAGAGAGTATGTTCCCTAGAGCCTTAGGGAAACCTGGCGTTGAGCACTTGCGCTAGGGTACTATGACTCTCTCGAAGTATTCTATCTGTTTCACCGACTTGGCTAGACATGCACTAACTTTGGTTTCTACTGTTCACGAGAAGGTTCACCGATTTATTGACGGGCTCATTCCCAGCATCAGGTCTAGTTTGGCTTGGGAGTTGGAGATGGATATTTCTTATCAGCAGGTGGTGAGCATTGCTAGGAGAGTAGAGAGTATGCATACTCAGGTCAGAGAGGGAGGGAGGCCAAGAGGACCCGAGAGTCGGGCCATTATTCTGGTGCCCGTGCCACAACTTCAGCTCGTCGTGGTAGGGGCTATATGAGTGGCCCTGTTCATTCCAGCTCCTCCTAGACCTCATGAGCCTTATTATGCACCTCCGATATCTAGTATGCCAAATGCACGGGGTGCTTCTGGCGGACAGTCCAGCAGACCTGGCCTGAGCCAATCACAGCTGCCATGTCCTTCCAAAGCTTGTTTTGAGTATGATGACACATGACATATGGTGAGGTATTGCCCTAGACTTGGGAGGGATGAACCTCCACAAACTTCTCAGCCACAGGCACCCCACAGAGTTCTCAGGCTATGATCACAGCACCAGTTGCTACCCCACCTGCTCAGCCAGCTAGAGGTGGAGGTCGGGGAGGTAGAGGTTGCCCTCGAGGGGGAGGCTAGGCCAGATATTATGCCCTTCCCACCCGTATTGAGGCTGTCTTCTCCGATTCTTTCATCACAGGTATTGTCCTGGTCTGTCATAGAGATACATTGGTTCTATTCGATCCAGACTCCATCTATTCTTATGTGTCCTCTTATTTTGCCTGTATTTGAGTGTATCTCGGGATTCTTTGAGCTCTCCTGTTTATGTTTCTACTCCTATGGGAGATTCTCTTGTTGTGGATCACATTTATCGGTCGTGTTTGGTTTCTCTTAGTGGTTTTAAGACCAGAGCCGATTTATTGTTGCTCAGTATGGTAGATTTTGATATTATCTTGGGCATGGACTGGTTGTTGCCCCATTATGTTATTCTTGATTGTCACGCCAAAACCGTGACACTGGCTATGCCAGGTGTACTGCGAGTAGAGTGGAGGGGTATTTTAGATCATACTTCTAATAGAGTTATTTCATTCCTTAAGGCTCAGCGTATGGCTGAGAAGGTGTGTGATGCGTATCTAGATTATATGAGAGATGTCAGTATTGATACCCCTATAGTTAATTCAGTCCCAGTAGTATGTGATTTCTCTAATGTGTTTCCAGATGACCTTCCGAGCAAGCGGCCCAATAAAGATATTGATTTTTGGCATTGATCTATTGCCGGAAACTCCGACCATTTCTATTCCTCCATACCATATGGCTCCTCCTGAGTTGAAGGAGCAGTTACAGGAATTACTTGATAATGGTTTCATTTGGCCCAGTGTATCATCTTAGGGTGCTCCTGTCTTATTTGTGAAGAAGAAGGATGGTTCTATGCGTATGCGTGGTTACTATCGCTAGTTGAACAAGGTTACAGTGAAGAACCATTATCCGTTGCCTCGTATTGATGACCCGTTTGATCAGTTATATGGTGCTTGTGTGTTTTCTAAGATTGAATTGCATTCAGGCTATCATCAATTGAAGATTTGGGAGTCAAATATCCTAAAGACTACCTTCAGGACTTGGTATGGTCATTAAGAGTTCCTTGTTATGTCATTTAGGCTGACTAATGCCCCAGCAACCTTCATGCATTTGATGCACAATGTATTCTGACCATATCTTGACTCATTCTTTATTGTCTTTATTGATGACATTCTGGTATATTTCCGGAGTCGAGAAGATCATGAGAAGCACCTAAGGACAGTGCTCCAGACTTTGAAGGAGAAGAAATAATATGCTAAGTTCTCAAAATATGAGTTTTGACTAGATTCCGTGGCATTCTTGGGTCACGTGGTATCTAGTAAGGGGATAAAAGTAGATCTGAAGAAAGTGGAAGCAGTGCAGAGTTGGCCCGAACCATCCTCAACTACAAAGATCCACAGTTTTCTTGGCTTGGTAGGTTATTACCGTCGATTTGTTCAGGGGTTTTCATCTATTGCAGCACCTATGGACAGGTTAACCCAAAATGGTGCTCCATTTCAGTAGACAGAAGAGTGTGAGGAGAGCTTTCAGAAGCTCAAGATAGCTTTGACTACGGCCCCAGTTTTGATATTTCCTACCGATTCAGGGTCTTATACTATCTATTTCAATGCCTCGAGGGTTTGCCTTGGAGCGGTATTAATACAGGACAGTAGGGTGATTGCCCAGACGTCCAGGTAGTTGAAGGAACATGAGAAGAATTATCATGTCCATAATCTCAAGTTAGCTACTATTGTTCACGCCTTAAAGATTTGAAGTCACTATTTGTACGGTGTGCCTTGTGAGATTTATACTGATCACCGTAGTTTGCAGTATCTGTTCAAGCAGAAGGACCTTAATTTGCATAAGAGGAGATGGCTAGAGTTGTGAAGGACTATGATATCACTATTTTGTATCACCCGGGCAAGGCCAATGTGGTGGCCGATGCTTTGGGCCATCGAACAGAGAGTTTGGAGAGTTTAGCTTATTTACCAGTAGTCAAGAGGCCCATGGAGATGGATGTTCAGTCCTTAGCCAGCCAGTTTATGATATTGGATCTTTCGGACCCTAATCGGTTCTAGAATGCGTGGTCTCTCGGCCTTCCTTGTTTGATCGTATCCGGGAGCATCAGTTTGATGACCCTAATTTGCTTGACCTCAAGGATAAAGTTTTGCATGGCGATGCGAGAGATGTGAGTATTGGTGATAACGGGGTACTGAGGATGCAGGGTCGAGTTTGTGTACCCAATGTTGATGGGCTTCGAGAGTTGATTCTAGAAAAGGCCCACAGTTCACAGTATTCCATTCATTTGGGTGCCGTGAGATGTATCAGGATTTGAGACAATACTATTGGTGGAGGCGGATGAAGAAAGATATAGTTGGGTTTGTAACTCGGTGCCTCAATTTTTAGCAGGTGAAGTATGAGCACTAGAGACCGAGTGGGTTGCTTCAGCAGATAGAGATTCTGGAGTGGAAGTGGGAGCGAATCACCATGGACTTCGTAGTTGGGCTCCCATGAACTTTGGGGAAGTTTGATGTCATTTGGTTGATTGTGGATCAGTTGACCAAGTCCGTGCATTTCATTCCTGTAAGTACTACCTATTCTTCGGAGAGGTTGGCGGAGATTTATATCCGGGAGATTGTCTATCTGCATGGTATTCCCATTTCCAACATTTCAAATAGAGGTACTCAGTTCACATCACAGTTCAGGAGGTCCGTACAACATGAGTTAGGTACTCGGGTGGAGCTAAGCACATCATTTCATCCTTAGACGGACGAATAGTCCGAGTGCACTATTCACATTCTTGAGGATATGCTCCGTGTGTGTGTGGTTGAATTTGGAGGGTCTTGGGTTCAGTTCTTGCCATTGGCAGAATTTACCTACAATAACATTTATCAGTCCAACATTCAGATGACACTATACGAGGCTTCATATGGTAGGTGGTGTAAATCCCCGGTGGGTTGGTTTGAGCCAGGCGAGGCTAGATTATTGGGCACAGACTTGGTTTAGGATGCTTTGGAGAAGGTTAAGGTAATTGAGGATAAACTTCGCATAGCCCATTCCAGACAGAAGAGTTACGCGGACCGGAAGGTTCGTGATGTTTTCTACATGGTTGGAGAGTGGGTTCTACTTCAGTTTTCACCTATGAAGGGCGTTATGAGATTTATGAAGAAAGAGAAGTTGACTCTAAGGTTTATTGGACCTTTTGAGATATTGAGGCGTGTTGGGGAGGTTACTTATGAGCTTGCCTTAACTCCGGATTTCATCCGGTATTTCATGTTTCGATGCTCCAAAATTATCACAATGATCTGTCGCACGTGTTGGATTTCAGTACAGTCCAGTTGGACAAGGATCTATTTTATGTTGAGGAGCTAGTGGCAATATTGGACATGCAAGTTCGAAAGCTGAGGTCAAAGAATATTGAATCAGTGAAGGTTTAGTGGAGGGGCCGGCCGGTCGAGGAGGCGACTTGGGAGACCGAGCAGGATATGCGCAGCCGTTACCCTCATCATTTCACTACTTCAGGTATGTCTTTATGCTCATTCGAGGATGAACGAATGTTTAAGTGTGGGAGGATGTAACGACCAAGCCGGTAATTTTAAGAATTTAAGCCCCGATCCCCTATTAGCTATTTTCCCCATGTTTGTATCTGCTATTGTGAGTTGCCGGGAGGATTTTATTTGAGTTTCAGAGTGTTTTGGGACACTTAGTCCCTAAATGAGACTTTAAGATTTAAAATTTAGACCGTAGTCGGAGTTGTTTGAAGACGGCCTTGGAATGGAATTTCGCGGTTTCGTTAGCTCCGTTGGGTGATTTTGGGCTTAGGGGCGTGTTCGGATTGTATTTTGGAGGTCTGTATCTTGTTTAGGTTTGAAATACCGAAAGTTAAATTTTTGATGTTTCTGGTTCGATAGTGAGATTTTGATATCGGGGTCGGAATGAAATTTTGGAAGTTGGAGTAGCTCTGTAGTGTTGAATTTGACGTGCTTGCAAAATTTCAGGTCATTCGGATGAGGTTTAATACTTTTTGATCGAAAGCGAAATTTGGATGTTTTTGGAATCCTTAGGCTTGAATCTGATGTAAATTTGGTATTTTGAGCGTTCCGAAGGTTGAAACAAGTTTGAATGATGTTATGAGATAGGTTGACATGTTTGGATGAGGTCCCGAGGGCCTTGGATAAGTTTCGGGTGGTTAAAAGGACCAAATGCATAGTTGGGAAATTGCAGATTCTTGCTTCAGTTCTGTTGCAGGTTTTCCTTCTTCGCGATCGCGTGAGGAGGCCCGCGATCATAGTAGAGCTTTTGTAGGGGCAGTCCAGGTTGTTCTTCTCATTCGCGAAGTAGGAGCTGCGATCTCTTGAGGCTATAAGGTTGTTTTTCGCGAACGCGTGTGGTATGTCGTATTCGTGTAAGGCTAAGTAGACCAGAGGTCGACCATGAGTTTGTGCATCGCGGACGCGGTCCCTTTTTCGTGGTCGCGTAGGTGTAGGATGTCTGAGCATTGCATTCGCGTGGGAGATGATGTCTTCACGTAGAGTAATATTGGGGTCAGTGAAGCTTGTGCTTCGCAATCGCGATGGATGTCCCGCGATCACGATTAAGTAAATTTAATAGCTGGGCAAAATGTTTAAAAAGGCCATTTTCGTGATTTTTGGCCTAAGTTCACCATTTTTTACTCGGTTTTGGAGCTTCTTGAGAGAGATTGAAGAGGGAATCAAAGAGAACTTCTTGGATGTAAGAATTATGGACTTAATACTCGATCCTATTTGAATTTCTACCTAATTAAACATGAAATTTGGGGATTTGAAGCCTAAAATTGGGGAGTTAGGGCTTGGAAAATTGAGACCTTAATCTAGTGATTTGAGGGACCATTTGAGGTCCGATTTTGATATGCATGAACTCGTGAGAGGATTTTGAATTTGTAAATTTTACTCGATTTCGAGACGTGGGCCTAGGGGGCATTTAGGTTATTTTTTCTAATCTCGCGTATTAGCTTAGAATTGATTAGTTGAAGTGTTATTTACATTATGCAATGGATTTGAATAGATTTGGGCCATTTGGAATCGTGTACTCGTGGCAATAACGTAGTTTCGGGTTGATTTTGAGCCGGTTCGAGGTAAGTGGCTTGCCTAACCTTGTGTGGGAAAACTCCCCTTTGGATTTGGTAGTGTTGATATTTGAAATGCCTTGTACGTGAGGTGACGAGTGCATACTTGTGCTAATTGTTGAAAATCCATTTTCATTAATTAACTATAATTATGATTCCTTTTTCCTGTTTATACTGCTTGTAATTTAAGCCTACTGTTAGCTTAGGGAAGCATGTCTAATTGACTTAATTTCTTTACTAGCTCAAACTACCTTATTTGGATTATGTGTGGCATGGTAGGTTAGAAATACCTGTTTTACCTTGGTATGACATTAGAACTGAATTGAGTATTCTTCGTGTTGCTGCTATGTGTTTACTTTGGGACTACGGGATGGTATCCCGGGAGATCCCCTGCATGTTTACTTTGGGACTACAGATTTAGATTCTGGGAGATCCCCTGCACATATACATTGATTTGGACTGTAGTGCGGGATACTAAGAGATTCCCAACACATATATTGAGGATACTAAGAGATCCTCGGGATAACAAGAGATCCCAGCACATATATTGAGGATACTAAGAGATCCTTGGGATACCGAGAGATCCCCAACATACATACTAAGGATACTAAGAGATCCTCGGGTTACTAAGAAATCCCCGGTTGTTATATCGGTTTTGAGCGACATTCCTTTTTGGTGATTATTTTGTCTCAGCTATAGTTGTTGTTATTCTTATTATCCTGTGTTACTTCTTGCTGTTAGCTTTTAATTATATTGTCATATTCTACACTATTTTACCTTATTTTTCAACTATAATCAGTAGGTCCCTGACCTTCCTCGTCACTACTCAACCGAGGTTAGGCTTGACATTTACTGAGTACCACTGTGGTGTACTCATGCCCTTCTTGCGCATGTTTTTCATGTGCAGATCCAGGTACTTCGACTTAGCCCTACCATCCTTGAGGCGGGGTGATCCATCAGAGACTTTGAGGTATGTCTGCCGCATCCACAGGCCGTGGAGTCCCTTTCCATTCTATCTCATAGTATTAGCCCTTCTGTATTTACTTTTGTTTAGACACTCTGGAGTTAGAATACTGTAGTTATTCCACAGCTTGTGATTTCATGAGATTTCGGGTTTTGGAAAATTTAGTTTCATTTTAAGAGTTTGCATTGTATTATTTCCGCAGTTTTGGCTAGTTTTATTCTATTGTTTCTTTTTTCATAATTTGTTAGGCTTACCTAGTCGTAGAGACTAGGTGCCGTCACGATAGTTCACGGAGGGCGAATTTGGGTCGTGACATACATGCAAATAGATTGTTTGAAGAACGAATTTCAGAAAAATGCCTGCATTCATAATAAAATCTTGGCAATATTTGTTAGAATAGACAAATCTACATCAAGTGTTCCTTTTAAAATATAACACTAATTGTATTCCAACATCTCCACATAAGAATAATATATATTTGCTAGCATATTGTTATAGTCATGGTTCTAGCCAGATATATTAGTGCACCAATTACTCTAGATACAAAACAAATCATGTACGCCATGATCTCTCTAATCGACATAAGGATTTGCCGAATCTTTATTTAATAAATTTCTTGGGAAAATTAATATGCTTCAGAACAATTTAAATCCTTCAAGAATTTTCATTATATTCATATCAAATGTATTGTCAGACCAAAATCTGAAATGACTCCATTCACCATAAGAGAACATATCTCCATATAACTAATACCAGGATATTTATGAAAATATTGTTCCGCAAGTCGTCTTTATGTCTATGGACGTGATTTTTCATTTCATTTTTCACACAATGGACTATCCGTCCAATTTTATATTTTTCAGGTGAAGTCAATTTTCATTTGACCAATCATTTATCTGTCCAAATTTCATGACAAATTTGAGCTCAAGATCCTCGTCAATATTAATAATATTGAGGGCTACATAATATCAACAATATCGTTGATGATCATTTTAAATAGGTTCCATCGTTACCCAATAAAGACAAACTTCCCTTAGAGGTGATTGTGGATTTATCCAACCATGCATAAGTACATTATTATGCATAATCTTTATCTCATTATTTTCATGTACCTGAACCTCTTCCATAAGGTTTTATGAAGTGTTATGTCATGGTGCTCTTATAACACACTTGCCTCCTTATTATGAAAATCTTGAACATTTGATCCTCTCCTTCTTCAAGGAGTTTTATCTTTGGAACCGATTAGTCTATTAAGCTTTATGCATTTAATTGACTATGTCCATCATGGACTTTATTCTATTTAGACCGATAGTAGCTGATATATGACATTTAGTTTTAGGTCAGCAGATGCGCTTGGCAATATTTTACAAATGAATTACAGTTGAACTTCAAGTTCATATTTTCTTGTACGAGGATCTAAGTGTGCTCATAATAATTCATTCCATGTATTATTTTTTTCAGCTGCTCATTTTATCCCCCTAATGTTGGGATCACCAATATGTATCCCC
Organism: Nicotiana glauca; assembly: GCA_026770625.1. Lineage (NCBI taxonomy): Eukaryota > Viridiplantae > Streptophyta > Magnoliopsida > Solanales > Solanaceae > Nicotiana > Nicotiana glauca. The sequence continues at coordinate 15,474 of MU684475.1, forward strand.
AAATTTCCTTGGAGATCAATCTTTGTGCATGTGGCGGCACAATTAAATCATATAGTACATCCATAATTCTAGATGAAAATATTTGGTTCTCGACCCTGAACCAATTGTGATGGGGAGAATATATCATAATTTGTTGGCTAGATGCGTACAAGTGCTGTTGTACATTAAATAATACACTTCATAAAAAATTTCTATTTGGAGTTTTGTTTTCATAACCAATAGTTTAGCTATAATTAGAGGCAGACAATTTCTACTAAACCAACTTGGATTTAAACCAATATTATCATCACAATTTACATTCTGGAATTGTACTCTAATAATTTGAGCAAGCAGCCTTGCAAAAGCCAAATTGCAAGTTGGTAACCAACACACATATGACCATACAATAGATGCATCTATTAAAATCATATAATAGTAAACGGTCCACATGGCAGGTGACTGGCCCCCCATATATATATATATATATCACATTTTATTTGTTCCAGAAATCAAGAAATTCAACCCCAACCTTAGCTGGTATATCATGAGAATAAGCGACATGAGAGAATTCATGAAGAATTTTGTATTTCTTCAATATATGCCAATGTGAATTCTCAATCAATTTTTTGCATCATAATTGAACCACGATGGCCAACCGGTCATGCCAACTAATATTTATTTTTTTAAATATCTAATTTACTATAGCATGTGATTCCATCATCATGCTTATATTTGTGCAGTACAAATAGAAAATAAATTGGGTAATATTTTTTATTTACCCAGTGAGATTATAGTAATGTGAAGATATTCAATCTTCCTTTCATTTATAGTCTCAAATGCCAATCACTTTGGCTAATATATTTTAAACTCAAAAAAATTTCTTTTCAGACTTACTACAATATCAATGTCATGAATAATTTTATTCATCCGGGTAGTAATAATTAGCTCTTTCGGAACTCTGAATTAATTTTATACTACAAGATATTTTGTCACACCATCCATATGGTGAATGTCTCCTTAGCAGAAAAATTATATCATAATAATTATCATGGTAAAAATCACATAAGCAAAATCAGTTCTTGCTTTACTTTTTTCTTTAATAACTTTTTATAAGGCACGGCAAAATATTTTTGGCGTACCACATATACGCGACCAACGACATAGTCATGTAACCACATTGTAAAATTCATTATCTTTATTTCTCTCGAACCTTCCTTAGAGGTGAGTTGTAGTATTTATCCAACCATAAATAAGTATGTTATTATGCATAATTTTTATCACATGAAGTATATATTTTCACATTCACTTTCAGGAATGAGTTTGCAGTTACAATGCTTATCACAAGTTACATTTTCAAGTGATGGACTATAATCATGTAAGCGCGTCTCGTATTAACAGACCACATTGGTACATATTTCCTTCACCTTTGAAGAAGGATTATTTTGAGAACCCTTATTGTTCTCATTTTTACAATTACCATAATGATGACTATTATTATTTTGATCTTTGCCATGCCACGTTCATTGGTCAACCACTTGTCTTCATTTAGACTTATTATACACCGTTATCACATCACTTCAAGAATGGACCAAATCAAGTGAGACAAACTTCATCCTTTTTTTTTAGTCATCATTATCATCAATATGGTGCATTGGGACTCAAACCCAATGGTTTACCCATATAAATGCATGTTAGATCATAACGAGTTGGAACTCAAACTCAACTCTTATCATCATGGTGAATCAGGAGTCAAATCCGATGTCTTACCTTTGTGGTACGTTGGACCTTAAACCCACCGTCTTGCCCTCATTTAATGGCATAATAAGACAAAGTGAATGTACAAGGACTCGCCTTCGAACATTTAAAAATATTACATCACTTTTGGCAACCATATAAATCGTGTAACTCTGTTATAGTTCAACGATATTTTTAATGTAAAACAATCAACTTCAAAAAAACTATTACATGATAAATTCTAGGTACCAATAAACCAAACCAAAGTAGCAGCAACCAAGTGTTAAGGAGAGAACAGTTATAAAATATCAAAATGACAAAGTAATTTTTCAGTTATTTTAGGGAAGCTCAAATTAATTTTGGAAAGGTGATCAATACGCACTAGAACCCCATAAAATACGATTAATAGTACGATTATATACTTTCATCTTTATTAATATCAACGAATTACAAATTATAGATTGGACTTTTAATAAACCAAAACCACAAGTTCATTTGTTAAGAACACGTAAGCATACAATTTCTTTTGTTATTTGGTATTGGACAGTAAGGTAAGTACAAAGAGAAAATGACAAATAATCAAACATTTATTAAATTTCCTATTAGCTTGGGAGGTTTCTATTAACGCATTAATCAATATATTCTAGAGAAGAAGTCACTCAATAATAAATATATGTATCACATAATTGTTATTCTTGTTTTCTACGTTAGATAGAGCATGATGAGAGAAGAAGATTTCATCTACAGAAACACATGTTACAATACCTATCAGCATACCTGATTTTGTACCTATGTTCTTGGTTGCATTGCTCATTCTTTATCAATTCATGCTGATAACGTGTTAAAAAACTTAGTTCAAAGTAATAAAATAAGAAAATAGATAAGAATATAATGTCACGATCCCAAAACCGACCCGATCGTGATGACGCCTGTCGTGAAACTAGGCCAGTCGGCACATTTTCGAAATATTCCACATTCCATTTAAAACTTAAATAAAATCATTTTCAACTGAAATCCCATAAAAGATATAAAGTCAAAACCAAAAAAAAAATAAAAATAAAAGCAGAAAGTAAAAGCTCGACCTCGGGTGTCACTAAGTCATGAGCAATGCTATAATAGTTCCGAAACAAAGACAAGACCAAAATAGTCTGGAAATAGAAATAATGTACTAAAAGGAAGATATAGAAGGAGAAAAGTGGAACTGCGATCGCCAGGGAACTACCTTGCTATCTCCGTAAAATCCGCGACTAGAATAGTTAACAGCCGTTAACGCTTTTAAGTAGATGACTCGTCGGGCGGTCGGAGCGGGACTTCTTTGGGAAAAAGAACTTGAATAAGTTTGTTTTTCTGAAGGAGTCGTCATTTTCTATCAGGAACGCTATGTCATTTTCAATCCCGGCGTATTTCGGATGCTTGAAGGCCCCGCTGACACGAAGTGCCCTCAGATACCTGGATCTGCACACAAAGTGCAGGGGATAACTTAAGTACACCAACTCAGTAAGTAGCAAGTCCAAACTATGGACTGATAGGTAGTGACGAACCAAACCTCAACAGATAACACAAATAAACTGTACAGTAAAGTAGGCATGCTTGTAGTTCAAGTATTCAACTCAACAGTAAGTAAATACAACCTGAACAGTGTGGAGTATAAACCCCAGCAAATCTCTATGTACCAATGCACAGAAAATATGAAAAATGTACCATGTAACTCCACTCTCAAGTGCTCAACCACTCGCTACTGTATATGGCCGTCTGGGCTAGGGAAGATCCATCCCAAAATATATACACATCAATGACCACAGTTATCTATTACCGAGGAAGGCAATTCTGGCCCTATGGAGAAGATCCATCTTCAGGTATAAATACTTTGGACAAGATCCATGTCCAGGGAAGATCCATCCCTCAATAACACCAACTATGCTCACTGGGGGTGTGTAGACTCTGGAGAGGCTTCTTTCAGCCCAAGTGCTATAACAAGCCAACGAAGGCTTCAATAATCTGCTGTGGGCGTGTAGCCTAATTTCATACTATCACTCATAATCATGCTCTCGGCCCGATTTCATATTATCACTCATAATCATGCTCTCGGCCTCACTCAGTCATCACTCTCCAGTCTCACACACATGCTCACAATGCCATAATACTAGCCCGAAACAATGAAATAATCTGTCAAATGATAATAACCGAGACTGAGACATAATATGATATGCATGAACAAGACTGAGTATAGAGTATCAATAAAACTAATGATATGACAACAAGAAACGACCACTTGGGTCTCAATAGTATCGGCGTGAAGCCTTAACATAGTGCTTAGCATGATTTATAGCTCATTAACTTATTCACATAATCACAACACAAATATCTTTAAGAAAGAGTCACTAAGTGGTGCCATGGAATGATCCAAGCTGCAATTCTCACGGTGCACGCCTACACGCCCGTCACTTGGCATTTGCGTCACCTCAATATTTACCATAGAACAAGTAGTTCGGGGTTTCAAACCCTCAGAACCAAGTTTGAAAACGTTACTTACCTCAAACCAAGCCAAACTCTAACCCGCGATGCCCTAGCCTCTCGATCCGGTCTCCAAATGCTCCAAATCTAACCAAAATCAGTATATTATCATCAATACACGATAAAGGAATGAAACCCACACGAAAATTATCGAATTAGACCCAAAACCCCGAATTCGCTCAAACCAGGCCCCGGACCCACGTCTTGGAATCCAACAAAAATTGCACAACTAGAGACTCCTTTCACTCCCGAGTCTATACATAACAAAATCATCAAAATCAGACTCGAAATGGTCTCTCAAATCCCCAATTTAAACTCTCCAATTTCAAGAGCTAATCCCCCAAATTTCTTTCCTAATGTTCTCACTAATATCATGATTAAACAATGGAATAATCGCCATAAACACAATATACAAAGCCCAAGTAGCTTACCTCACTTAAAACACTTGATTCCCTCTTGAAAACAGAGTCCCCAAGCTCCAACTCATTCAAAAATGGTGAAGAAGTGCAAAGATTTGCAAAGAAGGACTTTTATACTTTCTGCCAGCGATTTTCGCATCTAAGGTCTCCAAGTCGCTTCTGCGATGCCGTACCTGCACGAAAGCCATCGCAGGTGCGGTTTTCATTTAACTCTAAAAGTCTCGCTTCTGTGGTCTCGCAGGTGCAGTCCTTGGTGCGCACCTGTAGAAATTCCTCAGCTCTTAGTTCTCTGTATCTGCGGCCTCCCTCTCGCACCTGCAGTCCCCAATCTGCAGGTGCGGGTATGATAGAAGTAGCAGCTTCAACTGCTCAAACCAAGTTCCAATCTTTCCGTTAACCATCCGAATTCATCTCGATGCCTTCGAGACCGCAATAAAAATACCAACAAGTCATATACCACTATTCAAACTTATTCCAACCTTCGGAACACTCAAAACGTCATCGAAACACCTAATCACCCTTGGATTCAAGCATAAGGATTTCCAAACTTCCAAATTTTGCAAACGATGCCGAAACCTATCAAACCTCATCCGAATGACCTGAAATTTTGCACACACGTCATAAATGACACAACAGACTTACTCCAATTTCCGAAATTCTATTTCGACCCCGATATCAAGATTTTCACTGCAGACCGGAAAATACCAAATTTTTAATTTTGCCAGTTCAAGCCTAAATCTGTCACGGACCTACAAATTACATTCGAACATGCTCCTAAGTTCAAAATTACCTAATGAACCTATTCGAACCATCATATTTTACACTCGAGATCTTCTAAACATAAGTCAACATCCGGTTATTTTTTTCCAACTTTAGCTTCTAAATAAGAGACTAAGTGTCTTATTCCACTCGAAGACCACTCCGAACACAGAACAACCAACACGATATGGTAAAATATAGTTGAACAACACAATAAAAAAAGAAATGGGGAAAGCAGGGCTGTAACTCATGAAATGACCTGCCGGGTCGTTACATGTAAGGAGCAAGAGATGAGAGATTCTAACTTATTTCATATATTCAAGTGTGTTACAAAATAACTTCTCATCCTCCATTTATAGTACTACATAGAGGTATACCAAAAAATTCCATAAATATGCAATTAAGAATTTGAGATCATGGGGAAGGTATGAGAGTTACAACCATAACTCCATAAGTATTAGAATAGTGGGAGTTATGGAGATAATGAAGAAGAATAGTGGATATTACTCATTTGGTGGTTATGGACATCCATCATAATTATATTTTATAACACACACTTAAATTATGAAAATTAATCGATAATTTGGTAAAAATGATATAACTATCATTGTCACGATCCAAGTTCGCCCTCTGTGAACTATCATGACGGCACCTAATCTCTACGACTACATAAGTCTAACAACTTGCGGAACACTAACGAAATACGAAAATAATGAAAACTGAAGATAAAACAGAATAAAACGTTTAAGATGCCGCTTGGCATAAACCAATACATGTTCTCAAAAACTGAAACAACTCCCTAAACCCAAAATCTCATGAAATCACAAGCTGAGAAAGTTTACATAAAGTTATAACTCTGGAATATCTAGTCAACAGAAAGTACAGAAGACCTAAAGCTAATAGAGGGAATAGAGAGAGACTCCTCGGTCTGCGAACACGGCAGATATACCTCAAAGTCTCTAAAACGTTGCCTCGCCTCGCTAATGGTATGGCTGAGCCGATGAACCTAGATCTGCATACGAAAAACATGTGCAGGAAAGGGCATGAGTACACTATGACGGCACCCAGTAAGTGCCAAGCCTAACCTCAATCGAGTAGTGACGAGGAAGGTCAGGGCCCTATCGGTCATATATATATATATATAAAACTATATGAAGTAACGCAGGATAATAAGAATAACAACAAATACAACAGAGAGAAAATCAAAAAAGAATGTAACTCCATACAGAAATAGCAACCAAGGATCTACCAAGATACCGTCCTGTAGTCCCCAAATGTAAATATCCAGCAACCGGGGATCTAATAGGATACCATCCTCTAGTCTCCAAATATAAATATCTAGTGGATCTCCCGGATGTCGTCCCGTAGTCCAACTCATCGTGCGAAGGGGATCTACCAGAATACCGATCCGTAGTCCCCAAAGGTAAATACCTAGTACTGGGAGAATCTACTGGGTGCAGTCCCGTAGTTCTAATATAACTGTACAGGGGGATTTACCGGAATACCGACCCGTAGTCCAAAATAAACAGGTAACGGGGATCTATCGGGATACCGCCCATAGTCCCAAATTAAACACACAACAGCAACACGAAGAATGTTCAATTCAATCCAATTTCATATCGAGGTAAAACATGTATTTCTAACGTAGCACGCTGCACATAATTCAAATAAAGTAGTTTGAGCAAGTAAAATAATTGAGTTATTTAGACATGCTTTCCTAAGCTAACAGTAGGGAAGTACTATAAACGGGGAAGAAAACACAATTATAGTTAATGAAAAATTGAATTTTCAACAATTAGCACATGTACGCACTCGTCACCTCACGTATAAGGCATTTCAAATACCAAATCCTAAGGGGAGTTCTCCCACACAAGGTTAGGGAAGCCATTTACCTCGAACCAGCTCAATCAACTCGATATCACATTCTTGCCACAAGTACCAAACTCCAAATGCCCCAAATCTATTCAAAGTAATTGCATAATGTAAATATAACTTCAAGTAACTAATTCAACTATTTAATTCGAAGCAAACACGCGAAATTAGGAAAATTGCCCAAAAAAGTCCCCCGGGCCCACGTCTCAGAATTGAATAAAATTTGCAAAACTAGAATCCTCACACTCTCACTAAGTCATGCATACCAAATACACGAAAATTGGACCACAAACAACCCCTCAAATTTCCAATTCCAAGTCTCCAATTTCAAACTCTAAAGCCCCAAATTTAACCCTTATTTTCCATAAATTTCTTGCCATATCAATAGAAAAATTATCATAATAACGAGTTTGGGTTCCAAAAACCTTACCTCCTCGAATCTGCCTTGAATTCTCTCTAAAAAACCTCCCCAAAAGCTCAAAGTCCGGATTAAAATGGTGAAGGAATGGACAAAAATCATGACTGAAACCTTATATAGGTTTTGGCCTAGGGTTTCCGCACCTGCGATCCCAGGTGCGCATCTACGAGAATTCACTTAAAGCATAAAGCCGCACCTGCGCTTCTTCTACCACACCTGCGGTCTCGCAGGTGCGCTCCAGCTCTCACACCTGCGACTTCAGAACTCCAAACTCCAGCTGCATCTATGGCTTCTCCATCGCTTCTGCGGGCCCGCACGGTGGTCCCATGCACGCAGGTGCGGTTATGATAGATCCAACCAACTTCAAATATTTCCTAAGTCCAATTCAACTTCCGTTAAGCACCCGAAACTCACCCGAGGCTCCCGAGACCTCAACCAAACATGCCAACCAATCCTAAAATACCATACGAATTTATTCCAACTCTCTAATCACATAAAATAACGCTAAAACCACGAATAAATCTCCAAGTATAAGGATTCCCCAAAACTTCCAAATTTCGCTTTCGATCAAAAAGTATATCAAACTTCGTCCGTATGACCTGAAATTTTGCACACACGCCACAAATGACAAACAAACCTATTCCAACTTCTAGAATTCCATCCGACCCCGATATTAAAATCTCACTATTGGACCGGAAACTTCAAAAATTTGACTTTCGGTATTTCAAGCCTAAATAAGCTACAAACCTCCAAAACACAATCCGAACACGCCCCTAAGCTGAAATCACCCAACATAGCTAACGAAACCAACAAAATTCCATTCTGAGGTTGTCTTCACACTGCTCTGACTACGGTCCAAATTCTAAAGCTTAAGCTCTCACTTAGGGATTAAGTTTCCCAAAATACTCCGAAACTCAAAACGAATCCTCCCGACAACTCACAATAGTAGAAGAAAACACGGGGAATGCAATTAATAGGGGAACAGGGTGTTAATTCTTAAAATAACCGGCCGGGTTGTTACATCTTACCTCTCTTAAAACATTTATTCGTCCTCAAATGAGCATAGAGACATACCTGAAGTGGTGAAAAGATGAGGGTAATGGCTGCGCATACTGCTCGGTCTCCCAAGTCGCCTCCTCGATCGGCTGGCCCCGCTACTGAACTTTCACTGATGCAATGTTCTTTGACCTCAACTTTTGAACCTGCCTGTCTAATATTGCCACTGGATCCTCAATGTAAGTTACATCCTTGTCCAATTGGAAAATCCAACACGTGCGACGATCACCATGATACCTCCGGAGCATCAAAACATGAAATACCGGATGAACTCCTGCCAATCTAGGAGGTAAGGCAAGATCATAAGCAACCTCCCCAACATGCCGCAATATCTCTAAAGGACCAATAAACCTCGGACTCAATTTCCATTTCTTCCCAAATCTCATAACGCCCTTCATAGGTAAAACCCGAAGCAAGACCCGCTCTCCAACCATGTAGAAAATATCACGAACCTTCCGGTCCGCATAACTCTTGTGTCTGGACTGGATTTATGTAGTTTATCCTGAATCTTCTTAACCTTCTCCAAAACATCCTGTACCAAGTCTGTGCCCAATAATCTATCCTTGCCCAGCTCGAACCAACCCACCAGGGGACCTACACCGCTTACCATACAAGGCCTCATACAGTGCCATTGAATGCTGGACTGGTAGCTGTTGTTGTAGGCAAACTCAGCCAGTGGCAAGAACTGATTCTAAGAACCTCCAAACTCCATCACACATGCACGGAGCATATCCTCAAGAATCTGAATAGTGCACGCAGACTATCCGTCTTTCTGGGGGTGACATGTTGTGCTCAACTCCACCTGAGTGCCCAACTCATGCTGTACGGCCCTCCAGAACCGCGATGTGAACTGAGTACCTCTGTCTAATATGATAGAAACTGGAATACCATGCAGACGAACAATCTCCCGAATATAAATCTCCGCCAACCGCTCCAAAGAATAGGCAGTACACACAGGAATGAAGTGGGTGGACTTGGTGAGCTGATCCACAATCACCCAAATGGCATTGAACTTACTCAAAGTCTGTGGGAGCCCAACTACGAAGTCCATTATGATCCGCTCCCACTTCCACTCCGAAATCTCTATCTACTGAAGCAACCCACCCGACCTCTGGTGCTCATACTTTACATGCTAACAATTGAGGCACCGAGCTACAAACCCAACTATATCTTTCTTCATCCTCCTCCACCAATAGTGCTGTCTCAAATCCTAGTATATTTCGTGGCACCCGGATGGATGGAATAGCGCAAACTATGGGCCTCATCTAGAATCAACAACCAAAGCCCATCAATATTGGGTACACAAATCAGACCCTACATCCTCAATACCCTGTCATCACCAATGGTAACATCTTTGGCATCACCTCATAGAACCTTATCCTTAAGGAAAAGCAAATGAGGGTCATCAAACTGACGCTCCAGGATATGATCAAACAAGGAAGACCGAGAAACCACACTAGCAAGGACCCAACTGGGCTCCGAAAGATCCAATATCACAAACTGACTTGCTAAGGCCAGTTCATTCATCGCCATGGGCCTCTCCGCCGCTGGTAAATAAGCCAAACTCCCCAAACTCTTCGCCTGGCAACTCAAAGCATCGACCACCACCTTTTCCGGCGCAAATTAAGGTCCTTCTGCTTGAACAGATGCTGCAAACTCCAGTGATCAGTATATATCTCACAAGGCACACTGTACAAATAATGATGCTAGATCTTCAACGCGTGAACAATAGCAGCTAACTCGAGATCATGGACAACATAATTCTTCTCATGTACCTTCAACTGTCTAGATGCGTAGGCACTCAATTTACCGTTCTGCATTAATACCATTCCAAGGCCAATCCTCGAGGCATCATAATAGATAATATAAGATCCCGAATCGATAGGCAATATCAAAACTGGGGCTGAAGTCAAGGATGTCTTGAGCTTTTGAAAGATCTCATGACACTCTTTCGTCCACTGGAATGGAGCACCCTTCTGGGTCAGCCTGGTCATAGGTGCGGCAATGGATGAAACCCTTAACAAATCGACAATAATAACTCACCAATCCAAGAAAACTGCAGATCTGTAGCTGAAGATGGTCTGGGCCAACTTTGCACTGCTTCCACTTTCTTCGGATCCACCTTTATCCCTCACTCAATACCATATGACCCAAGAATGCCATAGAATCTAACCAAAACTCACTTTTCAAGAACTTGGCATACAACTTCTTTTCTCTCAAATTCTAAAGCATTGTCCTCAGGTGCTGCTCATGATCTTCCTAACTCCAAGAGTATACTAGAATGTCATCAATAAATACAATGATGAATGAGTCAAGATATGTCCGGAACACACTGTGTATCAAATGCATGAAGGTTGCTGGGGCATTGGTCATCCCAATGACATAACAAGGATCTCGTAATGACCATACCGAGTCCTGAAGGCAGTCTTCCGGACATCTAGATCCCAAATCTTCAACTGATGATAGCATGAATGCAAGTCAATCTTAGAAAACACACGAGCACCCTATAACTGATCAAATAGGTCATCAATACGAGGTAAAGGATAAAGGTTCTCCACTTTAACCTTGCTCAACTGGAGATAATCAATGCACATACACATAGAACCATCCCTTTTCTTCACAAACAAGACAGGAACACCCTAAGGTGATACACTGGGCTGAATGAAACCCTTATCAAGTAATTCCTGTAACTGCTCCTTCAACTCCTTCAACTCAGGAGGAGCCATACGGTACAGAAGAATAAAAATAGGGTGAGTGCCCCACAATAGATCAATGCCAAAAATATCTTTATAGGGTGGCATGCCCGGAAGATCAGCTGGAAATAGATCAGAGAAATCCCATACTGGTGGGACTGAATCAACTGTAGGGGTATCAATATTGACATCTCTCACATAAGCTAGGTACGCATCATACCCTTTCTTAACTATGCACTGAGCCTTAAGGAATAAAATAACTCTACTGGAAGTATGATCTAAGGTACCCATCCACTTTACTCGCAGGACACTTGGCATAACCAATTTTACGGTTTTTGCATGACAATCAAGAATAGCATAATGGGACGACAACCAATCCATGCCCAAGATAACATCAAAATCTACCATGCTGAGCAATAATAAATTGGCTCTGGTCTCAAAACCACTAAGAGCAATCAAACACGATCGTAAATGCAGTCCACAACAAGAGAATCTCCAACAGGAGTAGAAACATAAATAGGAGAACTCAAGGAATCCCAAGATAGGCCCAAATGCGGGGCAAAATAAGAGGACACATAAGAATACGTGGAGCCTAGATCGAATAAAATCGATGTATCTCTATGACAGACCAAGATAATACTTGTGATGACAGAATCGGAGGCGACAAACTCAGTACGGGCATGAATGGAATAGTATCTAGCCTGGCCTCCCCCTCTAGGGCGATCTCTACCTCCCTAACCTCCACCTCTGGCTGGCGGTTGCAACTAGTGCTGTAACCATAGCATGGGAACTCTGTGAAGCATATTGTGTCTGAGAAGTCTGTGGAGGCGCACCCATCCCTAGTGTTGGGCAATACCTCACCACATGGCATGTGTCGCCACACTCAAAACAACCTCGCGGCTAATGTGGCAGTGGGAACTGTGGGGTACGGGTACTCTGAGATCCCTGAACACCTAAAACACTATGCGAAGGTTGAAATGCAAACTGAACTGGCTGACCCACAAAACCTCTACCATGTCGTACTCTTCCTCCAAAATAAGGGCCCGTGAATCTCTTCGGTCTCTGAGGTCTCCTTACCTCCCTATACTTTCTCTCTTAACCTCGTCTGTCCTCTCTCTCCTGGACCCACTTGTCCTCTACTCGGCGAGAGATCCTCACCACCCGCTGAAATAGGACCACAGGCTGTGTCGCCATTACACTTGGAACTAGACCAATGTGAACTCACTGATCTGGAGTGAGGGCGGCGGGAGTCTGGATCTCTCCCCCTAACTCTAAAATAGATGGTACAACCTGGATCAACCCCGCTTGAACCAATGTACCAAACATGCTTAGGAACTGTGTTAAGCTCTCCTGAAGTGTTGGAGTAGTAGTAGCGGTAGGCATATAAGGCGCCTGGGCTCCAACTAAAACTGCTGGTGGCTCCTCTATAGCAGCTCGTGCAGGTGCTCTAGCTGCACCGTGTGCTCATCCACGGCCTCCACCTCGGCCCTGACCTCTGATGGCTCTCGCAAGGGACAGGAGTGTCAGGTCACCTCCGGTAGCACGTGACCTCACCATATGTGAGAGAATGGAAAACAGAGGTTTAGGATTGTGATGTCAAAAATCTCGCACGACAAGGAAATCAAATGAAGTAGAATTTTCCTAACGGTTACATAGCCTCTCGTAGATAAGTACAGTCATCTCTATACCGATCCGCGAGACTAATAAACAAGCTTGTGATTCATGACTCCTATGAACCTAGAGCTATGATACCAATTTGTCACGACCCAAGTACGCCCTCTGTGAACCATCATGACGAAACCTAGTATTTACGACTAGGTAAGACTAATAATTTGCAAAACTGAAACGAAATACAAAAACAATGAATATTGAAGATAAAACAGAATAAAAAGTTTAAGATGCTACTCGGCATAAACCAATACATGTTCTCAAAAATTGAAACAACTCCCAAAACCCGAAATCTCATAAAATCACAAGCTGAGAAAGTTTACATAAAGTTCTAACTCCGGAATATCTAGTCAACAAAATATACAGAAGACCTAAAGCTAACAGAGGGAATAGAGAGAGACTCCTCGGTCTGCGGACGTGGCAGATATACCTCAAAGTCTCTAAAAGGTTGCCTCGCCTCGCTAACGATATGGCTGAGCTGATGAACAAGAATCTGCACACAAAAATTATGTGCAGGAAAGGGCATGAGTACACCACGGTAGTACCAGTAAGTGCCAAGCCTAACCTCAGTCGAGTAGTGACGGGGAAGGTAAGGGCCCTACCGGTCATATATATATATAAAAAAATGAAACAATATGAAGTAACACATGATAATAAAAATAACAACAAATACAACTGAGAGAAAATCACAGAAAGAATGTAACTCCACACAAAGATAGCAACCGGGGATCTACCAGGATATCGTCCTGTAGTCCCCAAATGTAAATATCCAGCAATCGGGGATTTACCAGGATATCGTCTTGTAGTCCCCAAATGTAAAGATCCAGTGAATCTCCCGGGTATCGTCTCGTAGTCCAACTCATAGTGCGCAGGGGATCTACCGGAATACCGATCCCTAGTCCCAAATGTAAATACCCAGTACTGGTGGAATCTACCGGGTGCAGCCCCATAGTTCCAATATAACTGGGTAGGGGATCTACCGAAATACCGATCCATAGTCCCAAATAAACAGGCAAAGGGGATCTACTGGGATACCGCCCGTAGTCCCAAAGTAAACACACAACAGCAACACGAAGAATATTCAATTCAGTCCAATTTCATAACAAGGTAAAATAGATATTTCTAACTTAGCACGCTGCATAGAATTCAAATAAAGTAGTTTGAGCAAGTAAAATAATTGAGTCATTTAGGCATACTTTCCTAAGTTAACAGTAGGCTTAAATTGCAAGTAGTATAAACAGGAAAGAAAACACAATTATAGTTACTTAATGAAAATCGGATTTTCAACAATTAGTACTTGTACGCACTCGTTACCTCACATACAAGGCATTTCATATATCAACAATACCAAATCCTAAGGGGAGTTCCCTCATACAAGGTTAGGCAAGCCACTTACCTCGAACCAGCTCAATCAACTCGATATCACGTTCTTGCCATGATTACCCGACTCTAAATGGCCCAAATCTATTCAAAGTAATTGCCTAATGTAAATTTAACTTCAAGTAACTAATTCAACTAATTAATTCAAAGCTAACACATGAAATTAGGAAAATCGCCCAACAAGTACCTCGGGACCACGTCTCGTAATCGGATAAAATTTGCAAAACTAGAATTCTCACACTCTCACGAGTTCATACATCAAAATACACGAAGATCAGACCACAAACAACCCCTCAAATCCCCAATTCCAAGTCTCTACTTTCAAACCCTATACCCCAAAATTTAACCCTTATTTTCCATAAATTTCTTGCAAACTAGTATAAAAATACAATAATAATGAGTTTGGGTTCCAAAAACCTTATCTCCTCAAAGCTCCCTTGGATTCTCTCTCAAAAACCTCCCAAAAAGCTCAAAATCCGAATGAAAATCCTATGCTTCTTCTACCGCACCTGCGATCTCGCAGGTGCGCTCCAACTGTCACACCTGCGACTTCAGAACTCCAAACGCCCAGCCGCATCTGTGGCTTCTCCATCGCTTTTGTGGGCCCGCACCTGCGGTCCCATGCATGCATGTGCGGTTATGACAGATCCATCCAACTTTAGATTTTTCCTAAGTTCAATTCAACTTTTAAGCACCCGAAACTTACCCGAGACCCCTAGGACCTCAACCAGACATGTCAACCAATCCTAAAATATCATACGAACTTATTCCAACCCTCAAATCACATCAAACAACTCTAAAATCACAAATCACTCAACAATCCAAGCCTAAGGTTTCCCAAAACTTCCCAATTTCGCTTTCGATCAAAAATTCTATCAAACCTCGTTCGAATGACCTAAAATTTTGCACACACGTCCCAAATGACACGGAAGACCTATTCCAACTTCCGGATTCCATTCCGACCCCGATATCAAAATCCCACTATCGAACCTGAAACTTTAAAAATTCGACTTTCGGCATTTGAAGACTAAATAAGCTACGGACCTCCAAAACACAATCCAAACATGCCCCTAAAATTGAAATCACCCAATAGAGCTTACAGAACCAACATAATTCCATTCCGAGGCCGTCTTCACACTGCTCTAACTACGGTCTAAATTCTAAAGCTTAAGCTCTCATTTAGGGACTAAGTGTCCCAAAATATTCCGAAACTCAAAACGAATCCTCCCGACAACTCACAATAGAAGAAACAAACATGGAGAATGCTGTTAATAGGGGAACGGGGCGTTAATTCTTAAAATGATCGGCCGGGTCCTTACAATAATGTTATCAAATATTAAAATTTACTAATAGAGTAAAAGTATCTTTACAGCGTATATAACTCAAATCTTCATGAAGTTATTACTATATGTTAGAGAAGAGACTGCTTTGTTTCTAATTTTTCTATTAGAGTTCAACCATGTATATGGTGGCATTCCTGTTCGAGTCTGAAACCTAAATAAATTTTTTTGATTCAAAATACCTTTCTACAGCTAAAAGAAGGTTACATTTCAAACTAAAACGCAGTATAATAATGCATTTTAGTTTAACAAAAAGTTAGCCGTTAACGGAAAACGTAGTATAATATAGCATTTTAGGTTGTATTATACTATATTTTCCTATTAAACTATAAACTCATCGTCTTCCCCACGATAGACCCACTGGTCGACAAAAAAATCCCCGCCCCATTTCAACAGTGGTCTCCCGTCTTTTTAAAAAAAAAATTCTACTGGGCCCCACCCATCACACAAAAAGTGAAGATTGTAGGTCCCACAAACAACCCAAGACTTTGATTGTAGTGGATTCCTTATTTTGGGCTCAAAATTTCAAATTTTCGACATTCCTAAAAATATAAATTGAGGTATTCCGATTTAGTTTATGTCGAAACTTGATAATAGGTGAATTGAACTATGATTAAGCCCCAAAAAAACCACTTTCTTGTAGAGTTTTTATTGTAAAAGTGATAGCAAAATACTCTTATTAGTGCTTTTCATGTTTTTCAGGTTACATACATTAGAAGAAGGCTATGGAGTGGTTTTGTATCATTTATGGAAGAAAAAGAAGCCAATCGCATCAAAGTCGCCAAGTGAACCATGTGAAATACACAAACGAGGCCTGGAGGTGAACTGCCGCGGTCCCAGCGTGGGCGCGGTAGGACCGCGGTGAGCTGTTATAGGAGATTCAGAGAGGCCTTTTGGCCGCGGTCCTAGCATGGGCGCGGTAGGACCGCGGCAGGTGATGCAAAATTAAGGGACTGAAGTGCAAATTCCGGAATTCTTAGCCCAAAACCCTATTTAAATACTAGAACTCGCCCAAAGGAGGCATGTAACATTATTAGAGAGTACTTTGGCAAGAAAAACAAGTGTGGGAGATCACCCAAAACATCATTATTTCTATTCTTCTTTATTTTCTTGCAATTTATGATTATGAATCTTTTAGTATTTGATTTCCCCATTATCATGAGTAGCTAAAAACCTTAATCTAAGGTTTTGGTGGAACCCGTTGTGGATGAACTCATTGTGATGTTAATATAGTTTTGATTAGTTGTTAATCTCTATTTGTCCGACTACGTTCTTGTTGTAGTTGATTGAAGGGTCCTCAATTAGCTGTGCCTATTCATTATGTATCTACTTGAGAGAGAGTGCATAGTTAGGTAGTTGTTTGAACAACATCACTCCCGGAGTATAGGCGAGAGTCATAACCGAGGGTTTAGAGGTTGGATTAGAGATAACGATACCTCGGGTGCAATCTAAGTGAACTGTAATGAAATCTAGCTAGCGTAGCTTGAGAGAGTGCATATAGTAAATTATCGTAATTACTTGAGAGAGAGTTATGATAGCTGGAGAGTTCATGGTTGATAGAGGCAACTAAATCATAGCTATAAGAAACATACTACTAAGGAAATCAACAACGGGGGAAACCATTACCTTAGACCTTTACTTCTATTGTTTACAACTGCTTGTTAGCTACTTCTTAGTTTATTATTCTTGTTTAGCTATAGCAATATAAAAACACCACCAACTATTATTCATAAATATTGAGAAAGTTGATTATTGAGAATTTAGTGATCTAACAACAATAGTTGATACGTTAATTCCCCGTGGGATTCGACTCTGGGCATAATACCCCGAATTATATTTGCAACGCCCGCTTAGTCTTTTAATAGACACAGTTGAGCGTGATCAAATTTTGGCACTGTTGCCGGGGAATTAATGGTGTTATCAATTACAATTGAAAGAAGTACAAAATTCTTAGTGGAGTCAGTTTTCTCTACACTCAATTTTACATTGAACTTTTAATGTTTGTTGACTTGGTTGCACAGGTGCATGCCTAGAAACTCATCGAGATCTGGTGAAGTTTTAGAAGAATTATCGGATGCCAAGAAAGTTTTTAGGGCTCTAAATCGGGCCAACCGACAAAACAAATAACAACCAACAACCACATAATTCGAAACAATCATGGGTGATCACCAGGGAAATCCACCAGCGCCAATAGCGCCAGTGCCAGAGGCTGCTCTCTATGACTGGGCACAACCCACAGCTGAGAATCTATCCACAGCAATAATAGTTCTGCAGATATAGGCTGAGTCATTCTAGATCACCAATAACATGCTGCACTTGTTACAGAATAAGGGACTATTTTCGGGGTCACAAGTTTAAGATCCTCAGCAGCATTTGAAGAATTTCTTGTCTATTTGCAAAACCCAAAGGCAACCCAATGTAACTCAGGAAGCAATCAAACTGTTATTCTTTCCATTCTCAGTGACAGGAGCTGCCTAGACTTGGCTGAATTCACTTCCCATAAATTCTATAGCAACGTGGGATGAACTAGTCAAGCAATTCCATAACAAGTTCCATCCACCCAACAAGACTGCTCAACAAATTGATGAGATTTTGAGTTTTAAACAGAGACCGATAGAGACTTTGCATGAAACATAGGAGCATTTTAAAGGGATGTTGGTCATATGTCCACGCCATGGTGTTCCAGATCTAATGTTGGGGCAGCGGTTCTACATGGGATTATCAGATAGCGTAAAGAACATTGTTGATGCTTCAGCTGGTGAGCATTCTTGAGCAAAACATGGAGAGAGGGCCAAAGTCTGCTTGACAAGATGGCACAGAATTCGGGCTGGGTAACAAGAGGTACACCCATCGCTCCAGTGGTGCACTCAGTGCCTTTAGATCCATCCAATTCTATGGCAGAAAACATGGCCACCTTATTGACACAGATGAGCATAATCACCAAGAAGGTGGAAGAGTCAGGGCAAAAACAGCAGGTACATATTGTTGACACTACCAATGGGGACTTGTGTGCATCTTGCATTAGTCAGCTAGTTGGTAATCAGTGGAATGCAAAACACGATCATCATCACTACCCTGAAGACATGAACTATGTGTCTAATTATGGCGGCCAGATACAGGGTGGTCAGAATTGGGGTTAACAAAATCAGCAATACAAGCCCCCACAGCCACAGTTCAACACAGGGAATATGGGAGGTATGAGACCCCCCAACAATATGGCACCTTACCCACGACCACAGGGATACAACAATCAGGATCAGCAGCAAGGGTATCACCCACTCAGCAGCAATATGGTGGAAGGCAGGAAGATGGGTTTACTAGACTTGAAGCAATGATGCAGCAGGTTATTGGCTCTAATGCTAAAATTAATGAAAGAGTCGATGCCCATGATGCAGCAATCAAAAATATCAAAGTACATGTGGGCCAGATTTCAATGTCCCTGAACAATCGTCCTCAAGGGACACTACCTGCAGACACTCAGATAAATCCAAAAGATCAGGGACCAAAGCAGCTGATGGCAGTGAGTCTACGTAATGGCAGAGATCTGGATGAAGAGCAAGAAATGGCTCGAGAAGCTAGACAGGCTGAGACACTCATACCGGTGGCCATCGAGCTGGATGAATCAACGGAACTGACAGAGGTAACAATCCAGCCTGCTCAAGAAGAAAATTGCATTCAGAATAAGACCGAGAAAGAAGCTAAAAAAGTCCAGGAATCAATAGTTGAGGTAGCAGCTGAAAAAGATAAGTCCCAAGTGATTGGAAAGAAGATAACCCCTGCACCTTTTCCCCAGAGGTTGGCTAAGTACAAAAAGGAGGAGCAATACAAGAAGTTCTTTGACATGCTGAAGCAAATCCAGGTAAATATACCATTGATTGACACTTTGAAGGAGATGCCTGGGTATGCAAAGATGATGAAGGACTTAATGTCCTGAAAGTTTGATTTTCAAGACTTAGCCACAGTTACACTTACTCAGACCTGTAGTGCAGTGGTAACTAGACCAATTGCTGAAAAGCTGTCTGATCTAGGGAGCTTTACAATTCCATGCCCCTAGCAATCTATAAGAGGTTGTGCATTGGAAGAGCTAGACCCACCTCTATGTTGTTGTAGCTGGCAGACAGGACGGTGAAATGACCCTATGGAATCCTAGACGATATGCTGATTCAGGTAGGGAAATTTGTCTTCCCTGCAGATTTTGTGATCCTAGATTGTAAGGTGGATGAAGAGATTTCCATCATTTTGGGAAGACCGTTCCTGGCCACGGGAAGAGCTCTAATTGATTGTGAGACTGGGGAACTCAAGATGAGGCTGAACGATGAAGAAATAACATTCAATGTACAGAAATCTATGAGGCGACCAAGTGAGTTCGCCAATTGCTCTCTTATTGATGCCGTGGATGTAGTTGTAGAGACTGACGATAAAAGGCTGACTATTGAGGACCCTCTGTCTGCATGTCTAATGAATTTGGATGAGGCAAATGGAGAGGATCTGGCAGAATAGGTGTTGGCATTAGAGGGTAGAGGGTTCTAGGATAGGACCCTAGAGTTTGAGCCATTGCACTTGGAAAATCGAGAAACTCCTCCAGCCAAGCCATCCATCGAAGAACCACCAAAGCTGGAATTGAAACCATTGCCCACCCATCTCAGGTATGAATTTCTTGGACCTAACTCCATATTACCTGTTATTATCTCATCTAGTTTGTTAGATGTGCAGGCTCAACAACTATTGCAGGTACTTAAGGAATGCAAGACTGCCAATGGGTGGACCTTGGCAGACATAAAGGGGATCAGCCTCGCCTACTGTATGCACAAAATTCTACTGGAAGAGGGACACAAACCTTCCAAGGAACACCAAAGAAGGCTGAACCCCAATATGAAGGAAGTGGTGAAGAAAGAAGTAATCAAGTGGTTAGATGCGGGAATTATTTTTCCAATCTCTGACAGCAGCTGGGTTAGCCCAGTTCAATGTGTTCCTAAAAAGGGTGGCATAACGGTAGTCAAGAATGATAATAATGAATTGATCTCTACGAGAACCGTCACGGGCTGGAGAATTTTCATGGACTATCGGAAGTTAAATCTAGCCACCCGGAAAGACCACTTCCCACTTCCCTTCATTGATCAGATGTTAGACAGATTGGCAGGGAGGTCACATTTTTGTTTTCTGGATGGTTACTCCGGGTACAACCAAATTTCCATTGCACCGGAGGACAGGGAGAAGACCTCTTTCACTTGCCCGTATGGCATTTATGCCTTTTGGAGGATGCCCTTTGGCCTATGCAACACACCCGCCACATTCCAGTGGTGCATGATGGCCATATTCACTGACATGGTAGATGATATAATGGAGGTGTTCATGGATGACTTCTCAGTGGTGGGGAACTCATTTGATGAGTGCCTGATAAATCTAACTCGTGTGTTGAAAAGGTGTATCGAGACTAATCTGGTTCTGAATTGGAAAAAGTGCCATTTTATGGTACAAGAAACCATAGTCTTGGGACACCGGGTGTCAAGCAAAGGAATTGAGGTGGATCGTGCTAAGGTAGATATGATAGCAAAGCTGCCCCCTCCATCTTCAGTAAAAGCAATCAGAAGCTTTCTCGGGCATGCCAGTTTCTATCGGCTATTCATAAAAGACTTCTCAAAGATCGCCAACCCTCTCTGTAAGTTGTTAGAAAAAGATCACCCTTTCTTGTTTTCTAATGATTGCAGGGTAGCATTCGAGGAGCTAAAAAAGAGGCTGGTCACAACACCTATCATAGTTGCCCCCGACTGGGAGCAATCGTTCGAACTCATGTGTTACGCTAATGCCTACACAGTGGGGGCAGTGCTGGGCCAATGAAAGGACAAGCTGATGCATCCAATATACTATGCTAGTATAACACTGAATGGAGCCCAGCTGAATTACACTGTGACTGAGAAGGAGATGTTGGTCGTGGTGTTTGCCTTCGACAATTTCCGTTCATATCTGATTGGTTCCAAGGTAATTGTATATACTGACCATGCAGCTCTCAGGTACTTAATTGAAAAGAAGGAGTCTAATAGCCTATTTGGCCAAGCTGCAAAAATCAACTTCTTTTGAGAAGTACTTTTTTTTAAAAGTGATTTTCTCAAAAGTACTTTTGGTGAGAAGCAATTTATGTTTGGCTGATTAGTTTGAAAAGCACTTCTGAGCAGCAATTAGTGTTTGGCCAAGCTGTTAAAAACTGTTTCTAAGTGTATTTTTCTCAAAAGTGCTTATCAAAAAAGTGCTTTTGGAGAGAAGCTATTTTTTTCTGCTTCTCCAAAACTGCTTCTGCTTCTCCTCAAAAGCACTTTTTTTCCTTTCAGAAGCTTGGCCAAACACCTCAATTTTGGGCCAAAAGTGCTTTTGGCAAAAAAAAGCACTTTTGGCCAAAAATAAGCTTGGCCAAACAGGCTATAAGCCGCGCCTGATTTGTTGGGTGCTGTTGTTACAAGAATTCGACCTTGAAATTCGTTGCCGTAAGGGCACAGAAAATCAAGTCGCTGATCATCTATCACGACTTGAAGGAGCTGAAAAAGCCATCGAGGTTGAAGAGATCCTGGAAACTTTTCCAGACGAGCAACTGCTCGCTACTAATCTTGAGGAAGCGCCATGGTATGCAGATTTTGCTAATTACCTGGCCAGTGGTATAGTTTCTCATGACCTCTCATCTTCCCAAAGAAAGAAATTTTATTGTGATAGCCGCATGTATTATTGGGATGAGCCTTATCTGTTTAGAATATATGTTGACAATATGATCCGGAGGTGTATCCCCGAGATAGAACAATCTTTTGTTTTACAGTCTTGTCACGCATCGGCATACGAAGGACATTTTGGAGGAGTCAGGATAGCGGCGAAAGTGCTTGAGGCCGGATTCTTTTGGCCAACAGTTTTTAGAGACGCACACCTATGGGTAAAGAGCTGCAGTGAATGTTAGAGGACTGGGAACATTTCCCGTCGCCACGAGATGCCCATGAACCCGATTCAAGAGGTAGAAGTGTTTGATGTCTGGGTGATTGACTTCATGGGTCCTTTCGTCAGCTCTTTTGGAAATAAATACATACTGGTTACGGTGGACTACGTGTCCAAGTGAGTAGAAGCTACTACGTTACCCACTAATGATGCAAGAGTAGTGGTGGGATTCCTGAAGAAGAACATATTCACTCGATTTGGAACACCATGAGACATTATCAGGGACGGAGGCACTCACTTCTGCAATAAAGCCTTTGAAAAGTTGTTGTCTAAGTATGACGTGCGCCACAAGGTGGCCACTCCGTATCACCCGCAAACTAGTGGACAGGTGGAAGTGTCCAACAGAGAAATTAAGAGTGTGTTGACCAAGACAGTGAACACCACAAGAACTGATTGGGCGAGGAAGCTAGATGACGCACTCTGGGCCTACAGGACTTCATTTAAAACACTAATTGGTATGCCACCATATAAGTTGGTGTTTGGAAAGGCATGTCACCTTCCAGTTGAACTTGAGTATAGAGCGTGGTGGGCATTGAAGCAGTTGAACTTAGATCTTGAAGCTGCAGGCACAACTAGAATTACTGAGTTGCATGAGCTTGACGAGTTCAAACATCTTGCTTTTGAGAACACAAGATTGTACAAGGAAAGAATGAAGAGGTTACACGACCAGAACACTGTTGAGCGATATTTAAAACCTAGGGACATGGTATTGCTCTATAATTCATGGTTGAGATTATTTCCGAGTAAGTTGAAATCCCGATGGTCTGGGCCATTCAGAGTGGTGCAAATGTTTGAAAATGGAGTAGTTGAGATTGAATCAAAGGACAGAATGAACAAATTCTCAGTCAATGGACAAAGGTTGAAACATTACCTTGGATCAGATAAACAAAAAGGGGATACAATGGTTACCAGTTTCAAAGAACCCCAATACGAAAACGAGGAGTAGGAACTCCACTAATTGTATCGTGCCGCGACGTTAAATCAGGCGCTGTGTGGGAGACAACCCACGAATTGTTGTAAGTGTAAAGTATAACTGTATATATATAAAACAAAAAAAAAAGTACCAGAAAAATGCCTCCACCGCGGTGGGACCGCGGTCAAATGTGCTCTCTAAAGTTTTCCACCGCGGTCCAAGCGTGACCGCGGTAGGATCGCGATGAAATAGGCTCTCTGAACCTGGTCTACCGCGGTCCCAGCGTGACCGCGGTAGGACCGCGGTGGTACATAGACGGGCCACTTAGGTAAGTTCTCTGAATTTTTTTATTTTTTTTTCTTTCTTCTAATTCCCCCCCCCCCTTCATTACCATTATCCCAACACCCAACCCCTTATTCCCCACTACAACCCATGACCTCAAACCCCTTTCTCTCTATATTCTCTCCAAAATTTCCCATTCATCTTCTTCCTCCCCAAGCCCTAACCCCCATTCTTCACCAAATTTCTCCTTCTTCAACTCTCTCATCTCATCTGCAAGGTAAGCTTTCTTCTATTCTCTTCTCTTTTCTTCAAATAGTTAGTGTACATTAGTTTCCTAATCCTAGATTTTGTTGTAATGTATAAATTGTATCTTTTTCTTTGTTTTCTCTTGTTATTTGATTCTTTTAGCCATGGTTGATGCTTAGATGTTGGGTTTCACGGTGATTAACTTGTGGGGAGGGATTTGTAATGTTTTTGAGACCTAACATTTATTTTTAGGGCAAAGTGTGGTGGTTGGGCCTATATGGCCAAAATTTTTTGGAATTGTTGTAATTTTTGGAGCACTTTGTGCTCATTGTAAATGGTTGTGGTGGTGGTGGTTGAAATATTTCACTGATGAAAGGTTGGGTAGGGTATTGTAGGATAAGTTGACATGTTGATGGGGGTGTGAAGTAATCGTAGTACGAGTTGGCTAATTGGGGCCACTTAGCAATAGGGTGTTTTGACATTGTTGGCCAATGATAACTGTTTAATGCCAGAGACTGGCGAAGTCTGAGTAACCATTCCCATGGCCCAGTTTAGGATACATTTGATAGTTGACCTGTCTTGTTGTAGGTACTATGGCACGAAAAAGGCAAAGAGACTCGGCTAGTTCTTCCTAGGGGCCTACATATGATGACACTAGGTTCCAGTCTCCTGGGGCGGAGGACGCATTTCATGCAAAAGCTACAAAAATCTTCGTCCCAGAGATTGCTGTGGATAGGGCTGCCCTCCGCATGGAAAGCCCAGACATGTATGAAGAGATACGACGGAGGGAGATGGAAGTTTTGTTTGATGAGCCCGAAATAGCGAATCCTATGCTAGTACGGGAATTCTATGCCAACTGCCCGGAACATGTTAGCCGGGAGGTAATTGTGCGTGGCAAGGTGGTGGATGTCTCATTTCATAAGATTCGCCAGGTTTTGCGGTTGCCCCAATTCAGAGGTGATGTTGATCATTACCACGACGCTCATGGGGTCACTTGGGAGACCTTGACCGAAGCAATCTGCGCGAATGGCCAACCAACTTGGATACAGGAAAACATCACCCTCCACTCCAAGTCCTTCACTCACGAGGCCAAGTGTTGGTTTAATATCATTTGCAGCCTCTTCCTGCCCACGAGCAACTCAACCGATGTCAACCACCTACGGGCTCTACTGGTATGGTGCTTTGTCACCAAGCATGACTTTGATGCTGCGCGACTTATTGGTGATGAAATGATCCTCCGATCCTCGCTGCGGTCTAAGGGATTTTATTTCCCCTCATTGGTGACTAGATTGTGTCTGCTTAAGGGCGTTCCCACTTATCCTACTGATGGCACATTGCCCTCCAAGATACCCTTCCGGACTTCTAGGATCTCAGTGGGCAGAGATGCGCCCACGACCATAGATATCGATGATGAGGATGAAGCCATAACACCAATGGCACCCTCCAGGAGGTCCTATGATGGAGCAGGACCCTCTCGACATCCCTACACTGGGGCAGGACTATCTCGATCACAGTCCACCCGGCCTATGCTACGTTCTGTAGGGGAAGAGCTCGAGGACCTTTGAACCTCGGTGGATGGCCTGCATGTGCGGATGGATGCTATGTCTCAGCGGCAGGCCAGGTCTGAGAACCGCTTCATGGCATGGTTTCGTGCTTTGGGTAGAGCTTGCCATGTAGACCCCAGCACGGTCTCCGACTCCGATTGATACTCAGGGAAGTCATCTTATCCTACTGCTCTTTATTTATGTTATGACATGGGGACATGCCATTATTTTAAGTGTAAGGTGGGAGATTTGTTGGAGACTTGTTGTTGTGTTGTCTTGTAGTGTACATATATATTGAGCATGTTGTAATTCTATAGCTGTATTGTTGTATCATCTTATACATAACTGACTTGGCCCAACGACAGACACTTGTCGACGGGTCTCTTGAGGGTAAAAGTCGGTTGTAAGAACATAAGGGGGTAAAGGACTCTTCCTGAGGACGGACCACTTGGACAGTACTCTTGAGGGAAGTAGTCCACGTAGATTTTTTTTTATTTATTTTAATTTTATTTTCTTTTCCCCTTTTTTTATGTAGTGTAGTAATTCCTCCTTGGTTTTTCTTTTGACCACGGTTCTTTTCCAAGGGCTTTTTCTTGAACCGGGTTAGGTAGAATTTTTTTTTGTACTCTGAAGACTCTCTAAGATTAGGATGGGTAAGGGCAGGAATTCACCCTTTTTGATGTATACACCTACTAACAATTAAACGAACTTGAGAGTGCAACGTCTAGGCTCATGTGTAGACTCATAATTTGTGCCTTAATTGTGTACACCTTGTCTTGCTTGAATGCTCATATGAGTGTGTGACAAACTAATTCGGAATGAGTTACGTGCCAAGTGTGTGTGAGAATTACCTATATTCTGTGTACATGTGATACTTATAACTTGCCCTATGTGTTTGCAAAGCGAAATAGTAGTTTTGTTCCGTCTTGGAAGTGATATAGGCATTTCTTGTGAAGCCATATATACATATTTACCCACCTAATTATTATGTATCGTAGTTAACTCCTTTGAGCCTGTAATCCTGTTTCTTTGTCAACCACATTACAAGCCTTACC
Organism: Nicotiana glauca; assembly: GCA_026770625.1. Taxonomy (NCBI): domain Eukaryota; kingdom Viridiplantae; phylum Streptophyta; class Magnoliopsida; order Solanales; family Solanaceae; genus Nicotiana; species Nicotiana glauca. Next base: position 42,318 of record MU684475.1, read on the forward strand.
CATTTGTTTGAATTAACCATCTATTTGAATCTTTTCACCTCTCATGAGCACTTAAATGTTATGAACTTTGTAAAAGTTAAAGTGTGGGGTAGTTGGTTTGGCTTTTGAGTGGAACTAATTGAATAAGGAGAAAGGTGCACTGTTTTGAAAAAGGAAGAGCCACTTGAATTGAAAAAAAAAAATAAGTGGTGGCTCTTGATATAAGTGCTTAAAGAAGTATGGGGTAATATACTACAAAGTTAAAGTGCGGGGTGGTTGGTTTGGCTTTTGAGTGGAACTAATTGAATAAGGAGAAAGGTGCACTGTTTTGAAAAAGGAAGAGCCAATTGAATTGAAAAAAAAAATTAAGTGGTGGCTCTTGATATAAGTTCTTAAAGAAGTATGGGGTAATATAAATTGATGTGAAGGTGGCATTTGGTTTGACATAAGTATGGGGTTTAAATGTTAAAATGTATGTATTAAAGTGCTTAAGGAGGTGTAGTCACTCTTATATCTAAATGTATCCTACCCGTCCCGTAGCCTACATTACAACCGATTAAAGTCCTAATTGATCCAAGATTGAATGAGCTCGATTAGTAGAGTATTACACTAAGGGCAAGCTTATGGTGTATCTGTGTGGCATATGAATGTTCTTTGCTGAGAGTGAGTGAATTCTTTCTATCTAAAGTTCTTTGCGCTTGATTTTATAAATGTGGAGCTTCTCTCAAATTAATGATGTGAGAGCATGTGACTCAGGAAGAAATAGCAAGTTTCACCTCTGTTAGAGTAACTAGAGTGAGCATGTGTGTGGCATGGCATTAGAGTCTGCATATGAGGTATGGTAGTTGAATTGCTTAGGTTATTCTTCTTAATGGCAGGTGTGACATAAATTGGGTAATTCGTTGAACGATTAGGCAGAGAAGTGTGGTTTAACTTGCTCGAGGACGAGCAAAGCTTTAAGTGTGGGGTGTTGATAATAGGTGAATTGAACTATGATTAAGCCCCAAAAGAACCACTTTCTTGTAGAGTTTTTATTGTAAAAGTGATAGCAAAATGCTCTTATTAGTGCTTTTCATGTTTTTCAGGTTACATACATTAGAAGAAGGCTATGGAGTGGTTTTGTATCATTTATGGAAGAAAAAGAAGCCAATCGCATCAAAGTCGCCAAGTGAACCATGTGAAATACACAAACGAGGCCTG